>VYYJ01000543.1:0-53506 GCA_021029165.1 Cyphoderus albinus
CTAACCGTTTGGTTTCCGCAACAAAATTCCAACGGATTTAAACACTACTCGACGAGAGCTTTCGAATGACATATTGCACGTTGCAATTGGCCAACGGGCCTAATCCGCGTTTTGTTCCTTAAAATTATAAGGTTTCCTGGTTGAATGTCATTTTTAACTAAAACGCATAAAATACATAATTTTAAAAAATTAAGCATAATTTGGATTATGCTGAACTACTGATGATTATGATCTCTCACAGAAATGATATTTGCTTTTAAACTTGAACTCAATTTTAATTTTTAATGCTTACTTTTAGAATTGCCAAGAACTTAACCCGGTTTTGAACGACTTGCTCAACAACAATTCGCCCACAACCAGCTTTTTTGCGACAGATAATGACGAAAAGCAATTGTGTGTCTTGGAAGCTTTGAAATGCCTGGGAATCGGGATGGAAAACGTCAACGTGGACAACTCGGTGCAAGTTCATTACGATACGTAATAAACGTTAAAGAGTAGTTGCTGGCATCATCGGTAACAATTACATCAATTGCAATGAATGGGCACCGCTTGTCACTGAAAACTTGGGAGGGATGACAGGGATGGAGATCACAGGTCAAGGTAAACCTTTTTCTATGGAATGGTTTTATTTTTTGAACTGTACTTCAAAGTTTTAATTTTTGGTTTTGGTGCTTAAATTAATTTCAATTTAGCAACGGGGAAGGAGTAAATATAATAATTGGATTGGAACCGTATGATGCTGACATGACATCTAGATCTAGAGTCTTTCTATGATATGTTTGAAGCATTTAAAAAAATTAAAAAATTTATGAATGTTCAAAGTTAAATATACTTTTGAAACATGTCCTAGCATAATTCAACTGTCAATAATAGCTTGTTGCTTGAATTAATGCAAAAATTGCGAATTATTATTTTTTGTATTCGTAAGTAATTCATAATTGTAATTGTAATTGATTACTTGCCAAAAACCAAAATGTAATTTGTAATTGTGTTTGATTGATCACTCAATTTGATTTGTAATTTATAATTTGTAATTGATTGATCAGGAGAAATTTTTTAACTTGTAATTTGTAATTGATTGACAAAACAATGTAACTTCCAACTCTCTGTCCATGGTAGTTAGGCACCGTTTATAATGCTATTCAAATACGTATGTGGAGTAAACAAGGACTATGTGAAATTGGACGCTCTCAACAATATTACAATTATTTCATTTGAACATTTTTACTTGAAAGCACAATTAACTTTGTTTTCTGGTGAAATTTAATGGACAGTCGTGGGTTCCTTGGTCATTACAAGCAGAAAAGTTAACTGTTCAATCATAATTTCATCCCAATGTACACATCACCACCCACATTTCACATCATCGGCCATTCTTTTTGATTAAAAGTATGTACGACACAAACTCCATTTATTCTCCTCCATTTCAGCACTTAAGATCGTATACTCAAGCCCCTCCTTACTCAAATCAAAACGACCAAACGATGTTTAAAGTAGCAAATATAATAAACTTGGCGACCTTGCCCTTTTGTTTTTGTTCCGTATTTAAAGCATTCAGCGTCCACACTGAAGTAACTTACTTCAAAGGCTTGAGGCATTATAGGTACCAAGCAAGACGATGCAATTGAATTGGACTGGCAAAAGTGGTACATATTTACATCTTAATGAAATTTTGTTATCAACTAGACTTCGCGAGTATATTATAAATTCATCGTATCCCTAACAAAATGTCTAAAAAAAAGTGGAGCAGAGTTAGCCTCTATTCAAGTTTGATATGTACATGCTATTACATTTGAAGGGATGTTTTTCTATTATTTTGTTTAGACTGTAAATTTCAAAGTTGTTTTTTTGTGACAATGTGTGATACTTCCCACCTGAACCCATTTAATTTTTATTATCTGAACCAAGTCACCTTTACTCTCCTCAGTCACAAAGTAAAATTAAATATAACCCTGCATAATTTGTCGAAACAATGACGTATTGCAACTTGAATAGTATAAACATATTTACTCAAGTATCGTAACAAACATTAAAATACCAAGCAATCCAGCTGGAAAGGTTTCCATTTAGAAAAAAGGAGCAATTCTTAGGTTCAAGTTCTGCCCATGCAATAAATTGGAATTGATGTTTTGGAGGCCAAATATTGTTTCTGTTTCTAGTTTTCAGACCGCATAGTCTGGCAGGAGTTTAATCTAGTAGCCTTGTCAATGACTATAATACGGTCACATGCTGATGTGTAGTAGGACTGTAGAAGTGATTGGTACACTGGAAATGGAATGAGACTCGAGGACCCAAAGGAGACATGAAAAGTTCCAGATTACTATTTAAAAGTCGCCTGGTCATGAATTCCCATCTCTTGTCTAGAGTCTAGACTTAGCGAGAAAAACAAATTCTATCATCTTATCTAAATTTACATTGTGCATTTTTATGGGAGTGTGGGTTGTCAGTGGAAAAAGATCAAAGCAAAATACTTGTAGTCAATTTATGCTCAACCCAAGTCTATAACCTGGTTTATATTTATGTAAAATGTTTAGTATTTGCTTGATATATCTACAATATACACATCTCCGTTCAATTTATATTTTCTGATGAATCTCATTCACCTAACAGCAGGGCGTTTGGTAAAAAAGAACTCGGTGGAGACCTAAATTTCTTGTGAATGAACTTGTATAAAAATGAAAGAACGTTATATCACCCATTCATAAATCAAGACAAACATTCATTCATCTTGAAATACATCCACTGATTTTAATCAACGACGACAAATTTTATTTATGAAAATATGAAAATCATTTGTTACTATGAAACTTAAATGTCAGAAAAATATGGATACAGCATAATTAAAGAAATTTTGTTCTCGGTCGATTCCAAATAAAGATTTCCAATTCGCTACGCGTTCCCAAATTCTGGGTTTCTAACCAATTTAGAAAGGATTGTCTACCAAATCTGTCTGATAACTTTGTTTCAGCTGCAAGAAGAGAAAGTCGAGTAGTCAAAGAAAAGAAAAAAGAGAAACCCAGTCAAATCGGATATGAAGAATTTTATACCATTGGTAGGTAATTAAAAGTAACTAAAAAAATTGAACGAAAAAGGTATTTAATTAAATATTAGTTTTACCTGAGTGAATCTGGCTAATCTCGGACGAAAGCCACCTGTACGATACGGAGGTCTTCGAATTCGACGATTGCAACACACGCAAATTACACGACCGAAAGCCCTGTAAAAAGAAGAGATTATATTAAATACTGACATAAGGTACGATACCCGATTTTCACCATATCACCAACCACTTAATAATGCCACTGGGCACAATGTTAGCATTCCTTAATTAAAATAAATTGAAGCTTGAATTTTATTAATCATTATTTAAATTAACTAGTAAATATGTTTTCAGCTTTGCATTTGCATTGCACTTCGCATTTATTCGTACATTACAATATAACGGACTGTACAATGTCCGATTTGGAGTAAATTAATCGATACAAGAGGAAAAAGCATTCTTGCCAAACAGTTTTATGAATCAGCATGACACAATACAACAATGCTGCCCGAGCTTACCAAAAAAGAAAAACGGACATTCGAGATAAACGAAATTGTTAAGAATTTCTGACTATTGACTGTACGGATCCCAGTCATTTCGACACAATCCCTATTCCATGTTATAAAAAGAATGTAATGTAAGCAAATTAAACAATAGACGTCAATGTGGCGAAGGCTGTGCATGCTTTGCAATGTTCATTTTGTAGAGTTTGGGTTTTGTAATTAGAGGAACGACTAGGCATTCATGGTGTCATCATTTAGTACATAAGCTGAGAAGATTTCATCCATTTTGGAAGTAACCAGACAGTTCCCGCTGCCCCTTTCCTACAGTTCGATCTTACAATTAGAATCTTTATTGTGTCTAAACATATAATGACATTATGAATATGCATGGGTGTTTGTGTATAGCGGAAAATAACTTCGACCTCAAAGTCACATTAAACTGGTTAGATTACATTTAAAGGTTTGTATAATATTTATATAGTGGGCAAAGGTTAAAGATAAGTCACAGCCTTGTGAATCACAAGTTGTGATAGAAGCAGGAAAAGGGCAAAGTGGAAAGGGACACTGATAAAGTCTCCAAATTCATTTTGTCCATTATGAATGTGAAACCAGCGAAGCACCACAGCACAACTCACTTCTACTAATATTATTAACTGGCATTGTATTGTGGCGTTTGCCTGGTTTGCCTGTTGCGGTTTCCATTCTCTACTCCGACCAACTCCTTTGTCTTTCTTCCTCTCCAAGTAACTTTCCCTCCTTGAGTTAATAAAGTACTTTCTTCAACAAGACGTTAATAACAACAGGATTAAAAGCCGGGAAAGAAGGAGAATGTACCACGGAGCTATGTGTACTGCGGCAATTGAACCAGTTTCGTCTGCTTACTTCATTTCTTCTCTTTGTACATCTTCCTTACTGAATTATTAGTTATGCTACGCTGTTTTCTCGTTTGTGATTTCAGGGACTTGCTTCGCAGTGGCTTACAGCATCCGCATTAACCAAATGTAAAAAAAAACTCTGACGAGCTCTCAGTAAAGGTTTTGACATATAGCTAATGCACAGAATATAAATGCATTATTATTTAAGAAACTAAGAGAATTCACTGACGACATAACACATTAAACATAACAATACCTGCAACAAGAGACTATTTTGGGGAAACGCTGACGCTGTACAGTACTCAATTGTTTACTAAATACGTCTACGAATATCCTGAATTGGAGATTAACCTTGAACAACATTTCAAACTATATCGGTTAGCAAGTCGGTTCCTATTTAAGGAAATTAAGTAGTGGAGTTGCTGATTCCAGATAATTAGCCTTGCAGAGTCACCTGAATATGACATTACGGATATAACCAGAGTTATACAAATAAATGTTAAACTAAAGGTGAAAGTAAAGGAAAAACACACCACCAATTTTGCACAATTTAATTTTCGAAAAGTTTGTATGTACCCTTGAGGTTTCAATAAAATCGAGGAAACCTGAAAGCGTGGTATAAAAATCAAGTATTGGAATTGTAGCCAGGTAACGCAATGATAATTTGTCAATGCCAAAATGCTTAGTGTACATAAAACTAGAGATGCCGAGACATATTTCAGGAGTCACCAGTTAGAAGTCATAAAATTGCCGTGTATGAACAAGAACCTATTGTACTTTTCGGGCTAAAAAACATAAATAGAACAGTAAGTGTTTTTCTAGATATTGTACGGGACAAAACGTTTAGAGGACTACTCGATTGATACATGTAGCGTACTTATGTAATAAAATTGAATAAAATAAGGACGCGATTATTGTCACAGGTCAACTAGCTTCAAGTATAAATGCTGTCACGCTGGCGAAAAAAGATGAAAAAGATATTTATCAATGAGCAGATGAACTTAACATACGGCAGCGTCTTGACGAAGAAATCGTCGAGTTTGCAATTACTATAGGAACTCAAGAGGATGAGACAAATAAGGGAGCGTCGAAAAAATTGTGAGTGGTGCTGACTAGACGAATGTCTCTTCATATCTGTTAATGCGAGAGCTTGCAGAAAACAAACTAATGATTTCACTTGCTATTTTCACTTAAAAAACCTACATGCCGACTCACCTTCCCGGACTGATATCGTTATTTCTCTTACCTTTACACTTTTCTGATAATTGCTATATGTGTCGGGGTTTCCTTTCATCTCACAAATTCTCACCACTCTGTTTAACCTTATGGTTGAAAACATGTACAAGATGAACGAGAAGTAGTAAGTGCGAGATCGAGCTGACTATTATTTGTTGGCATATAATAGCCCTTACCGGGGTTTTTGGGCTTTACCTACATATGCTCTTGATGTTGTTTTCTTTCTTCTATTCATCTACCTTAACCCAGCACGTTCATTCATCGGAAGGGTGGGAGAAAGAAGTTGAGGCAATGCAAGCGGCAAGTGAATCATGCTGACAGTAACAAAACAATAAGTTAGGTGTGTCAGCCTAACCAACCATGAACATTGCCTCGTTCATTCGTATTTTCTGCCGTTTTTCCTTTTCCATTTCCTCTTCCTCTAGAATTCTGAGCATTTAATACAGTTAGCCAACAACAACACTGGGACACGTTAACGGAAAGGGTTCCACTTGCGGCTGGTGTTTGCATGTGCGTGAAGGTTTGTCTATAGAAGCAGAAGAATTTGAAGAAAGGGGAAAAAACACAATTTAGGAAGGGAGAAAAGTATTCACAAAAGCAGAAGTAGAAAAAATAGGATCTCCGTTTTACTTTAGTTCGTTTCAGGAAAAGCTGAATGTTGCTGGCAGTAACATTCAGGTGGAGAGGAGGGTGGTGATGAAACTGGAACAAATAAAGGAAATGGTAGGATCCTTCCAACCATTACACTTTTTGTTTTCATTTAAGTTCAATAAGTTGTTGATGTGAATATCTGCTGCGGGCTTGCTGCAGCAGTATATCACATTTCTCAATAATCATATCTGATGATTGGTAATACTTCTCCTGAAACTAACATTATTTTTCTAATAATTTTGGCCAGGTTATTCGCATGAATATTTGTATTGGGACACCCAGTAAAGCTCACTTCGTCGCTTTCTTTAAAGAAAACTATCTATAAGTATTTAATTCTACGTGCTTTCATTTCCAGCATTTTTATTTTGTTTATCTATCATTCCACATTTTAAAAATTGTGGGTTCAATCTGTATCGACTATAGTGTGAAATTTCTTGCGATACAGACAGTGAGGTGGCCCAGTTTCATTTCTTTTCTACACATCTTTCGCCTCTCACTTCCAATTTCAATGTATTCCTACGCCTCCATTGTTTCCCAGACAATGAGGCTCTACTCCACACTAATACTTCCAGCACATGCACAATCCTGACCACATAATAGACTCACCTTGCAACATCAACAAAGCCCTACGAATTGCTATTGTTTCTTTCTCTTGGTTACGATTCACTTAATATCTTCCTTTCAGATGAAAATAAAGAATGGTTTTTATCTAGAAAAGTAAATGTTTACCTTCTGCTGTCAAAAAAGTATAGAATGTATGCTGTTTTGTTTGTTACTTACTGTTCTCTCATGTTTTTCTTTATTCCTCGGTTACATATTTGAGTGCTGTCAATATTTTGGAAAGTTTGAACTTTACTCATTCTGTGTGGCCTCTCCAGTGAAAGTTAAACAAAACAGAAACTTAAATTTCACACTTTTTGCATACAGAGACGACACAATTGAGTAAATGACTAAATCTAAGTGAAAAATAAGGGTAATAGTGCCAATGGCCATCTTTGGAAGCTGTCGTGAAACGACAACTTATTTCCTCCTTTTCTATTTCCTAACCGAGATGGGTTTCAACTCAACTTCATTTACATAAGATACTTTTATTCAGCCTCACTCGCACCAGCAGCATCAACGCCAACGGTTCTAATCTAAATGCATTTAATCGTTTGCCTTTCGTTTCCTCTTACAGTCTAATTTATATTCAGCGACTCCGAGAGGGAGTGACTTCTGCTTTAGAAAAAAACCAGCATAAACGCTGCTGTCACTTTCTCCCATCTCCTCTATACGAATCATTTATGAGCATGTTCCATTTTATCATACTGATTATTAGATTTCTTACGAAGCGTATATTTTGGAAATTTTAATCAGGTCCACGAATAGTCTAAAATCTCATTTCTTACGCCAGCCAACTCAATCTTATGGAAAATTGGCAGTCGGAAACTAATGGTTTTGCTATGAGAAAAGTTATTCAGTGACTGCTTACTGACTGACTTGCCCGAAAATAGTTTCTCTCAAAGTGAATTATAACCGGGAAGAATCATGCTACTACTGGCTAAAATAATAAATTTCTTCCTAACGATTTTCTTCTCGCTTTCACGACAAAGCCGCCCCGAGGTAAAAGATTTGTGCAAATCTTCAGGAAACCTGTCTCAGAAAATTATTCAAGTCGCATTGAGGGTTGGAAGAGCACACGGTGGTCATCTACCAACTCAGGACAAAGTCTTTCAGACTTGTGTATAAATGGGAAAAGGGTATGTGTAAGAAAGGAACCTGGCACAGAAGCAAATGTTCACTGCGTAGTGACCTTGAGTATGTTTTGCGAAGTTTGGTGATCAGTTGCATCTACTTTCGTTAAGATTAATTTTTATCATTCTCACGTTTATCTCATAATTTCTTTCCTTTCCTTGACATTTTAATCAGTTGAGATTACTTTCTCCGGAGAAAAAAAATCATCATTAGACTCAATCGGGTTTCATATTGAAAACCAAATAGTCCATTGACATCCCTACCAACGTCATCCCACAAAAGGTCTAGTTCATTTAACAATATTGTATAATATAATGATGATGATGGAAGTTCATGAAATTGAAATGGGAGAAATGCGAAAAGTTGCCAACTGTTCACCATTCTTCTTATGTAACTTTTGTAGTTTGTCGCTTCGTGTAGTTTTCAAACCGTTGCTCGGCAAATAACTTGAACGAAAGGCAGTGATATGAAATGAAATGAAACCTGCAAGAAATTAGAGCAGAAAAGGAACTCTCCGAGTGTCTCTCCCTCATAGATTCTACAGTGTGGCCAGAGTGGCAATAAAATAACGAGTGGAAATAATGTAGAGAACAATACTGAAATTATAGCTCGTTGATGTGCAAGCGGTTGTAAAATTATGCATAATAGGGCGCACACAAATATGCAGTCTTTATTTGGAAATCCATGCTGACTTTCTGTGAAAGCGTCGTGAAGATATATAGGTAGACTGGCACTGGGAGAGTCTCGGTGTCGAGTATGGAAACACCATCACCAGTGACAAGAAAGGGTTTACTTGATCTTAAGTATGGCAGCGGTTCTCTGTGTCAAATAATGTAGTCTCTTCTTCACCAGACCACGTCCTGCCTCCTTTCTCTCCGTAAATTTTTTTCATCTCCTTCTTTCCTTGTTTGCTCTCGCTCTCCTTGCCTTTCATTCGTTCCTTTCTTCCGTTCATGTAAAATTGAAAGAATGATGTAGTAGTCCATTATAATCGGATAAACTAATATTAAATTTCAGCTTTTCGAGAAAAAGCGTATGAGGCTGCTGCAGATGACGGGAAACTGTTATAATAGTAACAACACACACACACACTGGTTTAATATATGATTTGTGTGACACTAGAGCAAAAATTCAATGTTCTACGACAAGTTATACAACTTTCTTGGCGGATGAAAGTCTACCCCTAAGGAAGTGCCGGAGCAAAGACACATACAATGTTTATGCTTTTACATAATCGCATCGATGTCGTCTACTTGGCGGTTGAGCGGTACGTACCTGTTTTTTTGTACATCTATCTATAAATAAAAAACGGATGTATACGAAACAAATAAGTAGGTGCTGTTTTTCGCACAGCATACACCTACTACGCTCCGTCTGTTGTTTTTCCTAAGAGAAAAAAGCGGAAACTCGCTCAAGTACAGATAAAAGTTTTCTCTCTTACCACAGAAGTTTTACAGAGATACAAATGCACACCTTTAGGTCCCATTTCACCTTTCTCATCTTTATTCCCAGGTGAATGAGGCAGGCTCTTCTGTGGGATTCTAATTTTTAATATTGAACAAGAAAAGATGAAAGCCTAATTTTACAAGACGAGACAAACGAAGAATAAAAATATAGGAAATCTTTCTTCCAAACCCTACAACAGAAAAGAAAGCAAAGAATTCGTGACTCGTGAAAAGGGGAAACGAAAGTTTTCCGCTAGTAGTAGAAAATGTGGAACAGCAGAGGGGAAAGAATTAGTCTATTTTAACGACAGCTGACACGGTTAGGTACTCAGGCCCCACAATGCATTGTTAAGTTTTGATTTCCTCAGTCTGACTCCCGAAATCCACAACTCCAAAATACGTTCGCATGCAATGTTTCAATAAATGAATAAAAGCCACAGGTGATATCCGCATTTCTCTTTTTAGAGGAACTCTGGTGGAAACTGGCAAAAAAAATCAACTAAGGTTTGTCCTTAAAAACTACGGCGCGACGGATTGTTCCCTAATACGGTGTCAGAGATGTACCTTAGGCAAATAGTATACAATTTGAACGTTGCACTGTTTGCACTGTTAGTAGTTTGCTAGACGCCTCATTAACTTCGGGTGGAAAGTTGTCGGTCAAGTGATAAAGGAAATGAATAAAGGTCGTGAGATGGATGACACCATTTTGTGTATTTTCCGATTCGCTTCTATTATAAATGTATTCTGAATTAATATATATGGCATTTATAAAAACAAACAAATCACTAGTAATTTAAACAAATCTGTAGTCACTTGGTTTTGTCTGACGGTTTGCTCATTTTATGTTAATGTACATATTCAACATTCAACGTAGAATAATAACTTTAGGCAGACAACACTCGAACAAAGCCCACCACTGCATTCGCGTTCGCATTTACCAAGATGAATTTTTTTGGTTTTCACACTAGTATTTTCTCCATCTGTTTCTGTCTGTTTCACTCGCTTCCACTCCTTCCGGCTGAATTCACTTTGAATTCAATCTAACCCTGCAGCAGTAGCAGTTTTGACGAAACGCTGTTGTTGCGACTTTCCATCTGTTTACGTGCCCATAGTTTTTGTCGACGCGAAAATGTAAGCCACACAAGAGAAGCTGTCGAAATCAATACCATTGGAAAATAGATTATCATTGTTGTTATCATTCACATTCTTAGCACCAGATTCGCCAGACGGCAAATTCAATTTGAAGTCGAAGAATTCAGAATAGTCAGTAAAAACCTCCACAGATTCAGAGACAAGCAGGCGTTTTGGAATAAAAAGAAAAAAGGAAGTGTCTCAAAAGCACATTTTTCTGTCCTAAATAAAATATAATGGCGCTGCCATGCATTCAAATGCAACAGGGTGAATTCCGCAGTGATAAATTGATCCAAACTAAGCAAATATTTAGCGTTGGTGACTTGAGTTGTTATTATGGCGGACGTACGAGTGTGTGGCTAACTAAAAACATGTTTGTGAATACTAAATAGTTCCTGCATAATTTAATGCACACAAGAGCAGCAAAATACTGTTTTGGTTTCATTAATTTTATCATGTTAGTAGCATTCATTGCAATATAAACCTACATGAATCAACCTTTCTCGGACACCAGTTTTCTCTCCCACGTTTCGTTATTTAAAATTAGTAAAGATGCTTTCCTTCTGTTGACTGCAACCAAGTTATACATTGATGCGTGTGGCTAAAACGAATTAGGACGGAGAGTCTAAAACAAGTTTTACTAGAAATTCCAGCCAGGAATAACGTGGTACAAGAAGTAAGCAGTAAGCATATCGCACACTATCTATAAGTCTAATTATTTCCATAATTTAGGTGACATTTAGTAAGTTATCGAAATTTTAAATTGATACATAGAAACTTCACTGCTTTATAAAATAGTCAATTTAGGGTGCAAAAATGCATAACGGCCAGACTAATGTGACTTTCATATAGAAAAGGGTAGATACACTGTTCATCAAAAATTGTGTGATCACGTCGAGTTAATAAAGTAGACTTTAATAGATCAGGTCAGCCAGATCAGCTCTCATACAAACTTTGTCGTAGCATTTGCTTGCATACTTAAAACTTTGAGAGGGGTTGTTGTATTCTTTTGTGAACAGGCACAAATCCTTAGTTAAACATGGATATTACGTACTGGGCAGGACTTGAACAATGACATCCAGAGTCCTGTAAGTGTTTGTCCTCTATACAATAGAAACAATGGAGAGTCAATGGAAAACTCAAACAGTGACCAAAACAATATCTGCGTCCAAATTAGAGGCTCCTTGTATTGTTTTCTATATACAAAACAATATAATTTGACAAAGTTTTGCGCTTCTGAATTGACGTCTAAGAGATTACACTTTTGTTATTTGCTGAAGAGAAAGAGAGATGTGCACTTCTTGCAACTTGCAAACGTATGAATGTTCGAAAGGGGAATAGTGAGTTGGTGTATTCCGACTGTAATGGTACACAATAAGAGCTGCCTCCGAACTGAAAATGTTCTAATGTTGGACGTTGGACCTGACTTTACGCATAGATTCTATTCTGGGAATTTAACAACGCGCTGTTTTTATGAAAGTTACTTTTACTGTGGCTAAGCAAAGAACGCTCACGGCCATTCCTTGGCTTCGTGTCTTGGAGGAACCCATATGCTACACACCCAACGGAAGTATGTATGGTGATTTTAAGCAGTAGCCTCACTCTGATTTTCCTTCCAAAGGAAACATTTTAATAATTATGGACTTTATTATCCTCTGTGAGAGAAAGAGAGAAGGCGCGTTCATTCTGTCCGTTCGTTGTAAGTATGTATATTCTGCTGAACCCGCAGTCATAATCATAATGAAGCCCGTTGTTTACCAAAAGTGAATGAGACGGTTGTTGGTTAAAGAGGACGCACAGCCTTTCCCTCCAACCATCCGATTTTCTAACAAAGCCCAATACTACCACACCACGGCCTCAAACAAGTGCAGATTTCTGCGACGGCGAAATGAACAGTTTCAAGTAGAGTAGGGTGAGTGAGGCAAAAGCAAGCTGCAATGTACCCGAGAAAATGTTCCCCATATATTGTAATTTTCGAGCTGCTCAACCATTATTTGTACAAGTACTACGTTTAAAGCTTCAGACGTTTCAACGCAAACCTATCATAGAGTGTCTGCACAGGTCCTGTGCATATTATTTTACAAGAGTATTTACAAACCAACATAATTTTGTTTCTTAATGACAAGTTAGCATAAAGGAAGATTTTACCATTTATGAGGTAACATAAAATTAAGCCCTTGTCAGTAGAATAAAGACAATTTACCAACGTCTTTGTAAACACAGGGACTCGTTTGTCATTTCACATTGCGTTTCATAGTGCTGTTTCAATTGAATAGAAGGCTTATGAATCTGAAGACAAGACGAGAGTTAGATAATTCATGAAAACAACAAAGGACACGAAAAATAACTCATTCCAAATATTTTCTCAAATACTTCCGTAAGAAAGTCAAACACGTCCGTAGATATTTCAGATTTTATGCAGCCATACTTTACACGCAGTAATTTCACTATGGACATTCGAAGAGATTGTGTATGAATCTACAAAAAACAATTACACGCATGACATTTCACTCCTTAGTAAAGTGTAGTTAAACAAAAATACTTAATATCCAATCTCTTGGCTTTCTTCAAAACCGAAGATGTTTTAGCAAGATCTAAACATATGTCGTAGGACCAGGACAATAAGTAGTACAAAGATACAAAACTAATGCTTTGAATACGGTAAGTGCTTAAGGACATTGAAATGGCACACTAATTGGCTTCGACCCAACTCATTAAAATTGCACATCGACGCCTCCATTTCTCTAAGTGAAACGTGATCTTCTAAACGCCTACGAGCGTTCAAAATGCGCTTTTAATTTCGGCGCAGACATAAAAAATGGCTGAAAAACAAAATGAGTGTGGTAAATTTAATTAACTTTTTTCATGCAAGTATAATATTTCTGACATTAATAGAGCACTGCCAGTCCTGATTTAACTGATGAGTTGTGTTGTGCTTTGAAGTTGTCATTTAGTATTCAAGTATTTTTGAGGACATCATCAAATGACATTTTTACATCAACCAGGATCCGTGAGAAGTAATATTTTAAGTCTTTTGTAAAATTTTGTTGTGAATTGCAGGACGGGTAAATTTCAAATAATTACAGAGTTAATGCCTGATAAATTTCACACAAACTTTGTTCACAGTATGGCACCTGCGATTATGAATAATCTTCTAAAATATATTCTTCGGCAGATCCAAAAAGTATAAAATAAAATAAATAAAATTCAACCATTTACAAATATGTAAATCATGAGAATAAAAAAGTAGCAAAGGTAAAAAGCAAAAATAAATTTGCAGCAGTGGTAAAAGTTAATACAATAGTGTTAACATTGGCGAAAAAAGCAATGAAGTTTGACGAAGCAACACTATAGCGTGAAATGAAATAACTTGCATTGTACACATGTCTGATTTGTTCCATTTCATGTTTCCCATTTGAGGAACTTGTACGTAATTTTATATAAACACAATCCATATTTACATATTATACTTGACATGTTTGCAATACTGTTCTCAGAAGACAGCACTAAAATTTGATGCCTGCTTCAAAACGGAAGCCTAACAGAAATAACTCTGTGGCAGGCAAAGGTCATTAGTAAAGTGGCAATAATTACGAACGTCACATCACACACACTCGATATACCGAATAAACATATATTCCGAGGTTATAAAACATTTACATATATTTAAGTCTTTTCCCTATGGAATCAAGAAAAAGCAGCCATTGTCAACTCAATGGGAAAAGAACCATTTCTCATATTTACCCAGTTGGCTGCGCCTGCTGTCCTTCGCACTCTTGAGCACAGCAAACCTACAATTTTTGAGTGAATGCATGATTAATTCGGGAAACGAATGACAGAGAAGTGGAGCCAACGACAAACAACGTGGCGAGTATCGTCTGCTGTTTGCTGTTACTTCAAATCAGTTACACTTTAAATCATACCGCACAACATAATTACGAACCTGACGCAACCGCCCTTATAATAAACATGTTCTGGAAAAAAATTAAATAGGTAGATCATAGCATACTAACATATTTAGTGTATGAATGTATGATGACATTCATACCATGCTCCTGAAACTGTGGTAGTTTAGCTTCACCTTTCCACACATTTCAACAACCAGGGCGAATTGCTTGACGAAGAAAAATTGTGAGTTTTCCTTGAACATAAGGAGCTGACGGTGACGAACGATGTGTATTCCCTGCCTTTCAAATATATATGTACAACACAGTTAAAGTCTGAGTATGAGCGGTTATGTTTTCAGCATCTGGAAGCAAGTAGATCATAAATTATTTCTTGTACTTTATGACAACGTGATCATAAGAAGAAGAATAATTTTCGGTAAGAACACAGCCTGCAAATCATTGGATTGCACTACAGATAAATTCAAATTAGATAAAAGTTGGCATATTGGAAATAAAGCTGTTCCTACTTCTAGTTTGAAATATCAGTCAGAAGTCGGAACCCCCAATTACGCCTTTCAGTTTTGACATATTACGTTCACACCAGCGAAGAAACAGTTTATTCATCGAAGGAAATAACGAATGAAAACATTTTTACACTAACTTTTTGCAGCTTTGTTCTTCTAATGGTAATTCAGCTTCGTGCAACACAAAGCCTCCGGATTAGTTTTACCGGTTTCGTTTCTCCTTGAGTTAATGTTTTCATAATTATTGTTTTCAAACTCCAGTTAGTCAAAGTTTATAATTTTACAAATTAACTTCAATTTACAACATTTGATATTCAACTTTGGGAGAAATGTGAAATTTTTAGACTGAGCAACATTTGGGTATGTAGCTAGAAGTTGTTGTAGTAGTAAAGTATTTCGAATGTTTTGCCTAACTCCGGGAGATGGGTAATGGGTTAGCTAGCTTTTTATCATCATTGTCTCATCACTGCGAGCCATCATCATTATCCTGCAGAAACATGAAGTGCTGAATTCTGGGAGAAGTACAACAGGACGCTTCTCTGTTGTTGTTGAACTTTTATTTCATGCTGTCAAAACGCTCATCTATAACCACTCTTGGCAGGAACTTTCCAACTTTCTAATTAGATTAGGAGTATAGAGTGCTCATTCCTGAATATAATTAAAGCATCAAACTCAAAAGTATTATGTTTCTTTAAGTAGAATGTAGCATTGAGAATCCGATCCGATTCTCCTTAAGTTTGTTCAGTAGAAAACCCTCCATGCAACAGACAACAACCAAATGTGCTGATGATTTCCAAAGGATTTACCTTTTTTTACAAAAGACTACGTAACATAATTATTATATCTGGGTTATTATGTGTTGCAGTATATGATTGAAAATAAGTTAATTTTAATTTTAAGACTACTCTTGCAAAAGAAGGTTTTGTGTAACGAGCTCTTTATTAATCTATAATTGTATAGCACTACATTAGCTTTCGTCCAAGCACTGATAAATCAATAAGTTTAATTAAAATTTCACATAATGCATGTGTAGAGACTTATTATTTTTCCCATTAGTTTTTATGTTTCTGATGTTGTTACTATACAATAATAAGACTAAGGCATAAGCAAAGTCCGTTTCATTCTCGTGAAATCTCATTCCACGTGTTGAGCATTTATACAAAGGCAAGATAATGGAATTGTTGGTGACAGAATGAATGAACTGTGAACAGGCAATACTTTTGCTGGCAAATGGATTTCTAAACTTTACATTTCAAGAAGTTGCGGATCATTAATTTTTACGACTGGCAAAAGCGATTGGTTGGCACATTTTAATGTAAAATGATACTTTGCTTTGTATGTCAATAAGAGACTAAGGCCCTAGTCACTAGGGGAACGGTTGCACTAATCGATATGCAGTTGCAGCTAAAGTGCATCTCGTTGACTGCAAAAGTATACGTTTTTCTGAACTGGCTTATATTTAATTGTGTGGAAATAAAGTTCACGTATAAAGACTTCTAAAGAAGCGAGAAGATAAAATATGTTTCCTGTTAGCTTCTGTATTAGAAAATGGAGTTCCGGAGTGGGCTCGAACAAGATGAAAGGGCCTCTTTAGGTCATTAATAATAATAATCCGCTACAGTACAAACTCGGAAGACTGCAGGCTGGGAGGCATCAGACAGTTTGGAGGCGGTCTGTTTATGCCTTCGTACTGAATGATGCGGTTGGTGTGTGATTGATTTATCGCAGAAGCAGCATAATACAAAATAATGACAGGAAGAGCATTGTCCTCAACTCAAGAGCATTAAAAAATTAATACAGAACATTCCAGAAAATATAATAATACATAATATATTCGCTTTCTTAAAGCTTTCTGCTAGCTGTGGAATATGAAGTAGTTGGAAATTCCTAAACATTCCAAAGCCAACGGGACAAAGACGGGCCGCATGGAATTTGAAAAAGACGTACGAAATACAACCAACGATGCAAGCTGACTTCGATCAAAATCAAGCAAAAGCTTAATTTAACAATAGGGATACTCTAGGAATTTTCTACTTCTACAATTCCTGCAACAAAGTGGCATCTCGTATAATTATTTTTTGCAAACGAACGCTAGACAAAAGTCCTAATACTGGCTTAAATATATTTAAGTCTGCACATTGTGTGCAATTTGGTTTATCATGTTTTATTGGCACAGAGTTGGGATTTTCCAGAAAAGGATTCGGCAACTGTTTAAATTTAGAAAGAATCCGTTATTGAAATTCCAGCTATCAAAGACCACGACATCCACAAAATGCTTCCTCAGAGTACAAATACCTCACTTTTATTTTATTATATGCTAATCAGATGTTATCGATGAAAACTGCCATTTAGTTATAGTTATTACCAATAAGTCGCGGCATGTCATTAATACTGGAATTCATGCGGACACTACGGAAAGTCAATAAATATTAACTAGAAAAATTATTAAAGGGTGATCATCAATTGTACAAATCGTCTCTCCCTGCGGAACACATACACAATGAAACATTGTTTTGATGTTAAACATTATTGCATTGTTGTAGCCTATTTTAATCACGATACTACAGCTTTCTGCCTTTCTGTAAAAGAGAAACGAGTTATAGTTGGCCTAACACAAGGTTTCCCAAATGCTACTCATGAATTTGACTGATAACATTTTGGAGCTAGAATTAACGATGCTGTCTTGGTCGAGCCAGACACCATACCATTAACAATATACTTTTAAGTACCTTTCTTCTTCCAGGGTTCTTAATTTAACATTATAAAATATATCTAACACTGGTCTACCTTAGCTTTTCTGAAATTTTATATTGTTAAAACTGGTCACTAACCCTAGCTCTAAAAAATTCAGTCAAATCGACGACTATCATAATGGTTAGGTGAATGGAGTGAGCCATTTGAAACTCCCTCTTGTCTGCTCACTTCTCACTTGACATGGTTGGTGAAAGTATACTGAAACTTTAATTAATTAATTGCACCTGCATCATAAAGTTCCTCTCGTAACTTGTACATGAACAAAGGAAATAAGGAGCGTCCAAGAAGGATTGCATTTCCTCTCACGCCATCCTCTATTTACAAAGCTCTCGCGTTAAATTCATTACTTTTGCTGCTTATTTTAATCTTCCATCCTTGTTTTGTACCAGTACTAATTAGATCACAGTAATTTTGTCTGACGTCGAAATTACGAAACAAACGAGACGAAGTTTAAACACAAAGAACACTTTAGCAAGATTAGATTAGTCGCTACTTATTTTATTCACTAAGCCGGAATGTGTTACTGTTTCGCAGGAACAGCAGCAAGTCAACAGTTTTACAATAATAGACAACGGAAAGGTCTTCAGCCAACATTTCAATTGGCCAATAATCTTCCGTTTTTGAAATAAAGTACGTTTTCTCCACTTTCACCGACATGTTTACAAAGGATCATGTAATAGTGTTAAAACTGACAATTATTTTATCTTTTAATTCCTTGTAACGAACGTAGCTAGACCTGTTTGTTTTGCTCACAAATTAGATGAATAATGAAAGGTTAATTGGGTAATATGCAAGGATCAGCCTCAAACATTTCTACAGAACAGATAAACTTTGTACAGTCATGACATTTAAATGTATACGGTACACGTGCTAACAAACATAAATCAAATCTCACAACCAGGCATCACTAATTCAACATACACCACTCCTTGTAAGTTTGAACACTGTCGTCTCTTTCAGCATGAGTCTTTTCGTATGACTTTGAGACAGGTATTCTGACCTTGGCGATAATAATGCTGCCTTTCCAAGGAAACGCTCTTCTGTGTAATACATTGGTGAAAGCCACTCTTGTTATATTTTATAATTGAGACAACAAACCTCTGAAAGGTTTAGTTTTGTTATGCTATACTTGATGCCGTTGCCGCAAGATAGACAGCTTTTTCTCAGTTGCAGTTAAGTTTCAATATTTCACATCTGTATTTGTCAAATTATAATTAGTCCATTAATCTCTGTTGCCATATTTTCTGAGGAAAGCAACGAGGACTAAAATAAACATTTTCCCGAAAACGTCGCACTAACATTTCTGGAAACTATTTACAAATTTATAAAAAAATGTTTTCGCAAAATCATCATTAATGCTAGCCCACAAGATATTAAATGGAAACTACGAGACCCGGCTTTAATATGAGGTTTGTGATAGCAGGTGAAATCAAAATAAAGTAAAATTTCTTTGAAAAATTTGACAATGTACACAACAACGCTCAAAGAAAATTCCCATGAATTAATACTGATTTCTATGAAAACTTTCTATAAAGGTGGTACTAAGAATGCTAAAAAAATTATTCTATGAATCATTACAAGCACCATTATTGTAAAATGTAGATTTCACTGCCAGAAATGGGATATCAATTGATTTGAACTAAATTACAAATTTGCATGAATTACCTCTTCCAATTTGTATGCCTTTCAAAACAATAACTTTTGTCAGAGATTCTAAGTAGTGCGTTATTCGATTCACGTCTCCTGATTTCTAATTGAACTAGTCCTAATATAAAACATCTAATCAATAGCAATCCGGTTGTTATAACCAGAAAACACTGGAACTCGTAATAGTCAAACTCCTAGAGATAGATGGTGATAAAGTACATTTCCCATTTTCCATCATTTTAACATAATACTATATTCGTTTACCAAGGAAACAGGAGTCAGCAAACTGACTTTTTCACAGTATGATTTGAACCACGCTATCCACAAACGAATCATGTTTCATGTACTATAGGACGCTTTATTGTCCATGCTAGGTGTGATGTAGATGATTATGATTTACTAAAATTTCTCTTTATTATCCCGACAATAACGCAAAAGGCCTAACGGCCTAACAATACAAGCTTTTGGAGCAATTCTAGTTGAAGAGCACTGATACTTAAAAAAGGTGAAAACAAGTAAACCAAGCATGTTTCCAACGGTTTAACAGACGTTAAGCACATTTTATTATTATAATGAAGATCAAGAGTCTTCGTGTCCATTCAAAAGAGTGTACAAAGAGGCTTGTAAAGAGGTTGATTTAAATTGAATCAACAAAACACTCATCCACAATGCGGAGCGTTTTTGGTTGAACTGCTGCAGAAATGTTTCTGCAAACAGACTCACGATTCACTCTTTCTTCATTTAATTTAGGACTTGTTTGAGTCACTCAACCCCTCTTATATTTTCGCGTTCGACTCCTTTTCATCGCATTTGAATTAGAGTGAAATAGCCATTTGTAGAGACGGACAATGTGTGTGACATTTGTGTTAGCAGTTCTGTCTTTCGCGATTGATTATAATGGACAGAAATGGGAACGTTTTTCTGTTTACTGTTTTTGTACATAATGCATTACACTCGATGGGCGAGTGCATTACAACGTTGCTCACAATGAATTGTGTAACTGAATTATAGGGTCCAACAAAACGACTTCTCTGACTTCAGGTTATTACGATCTATCGTCTTTGATAATGGGGCCCTTGTTGATGGGGTATGTGCAAAGGGAGCAAATCAGGCAGAATAAGAACTATTTAATGAAATAATTTCTTTTGGGTACGTGCCTGTGGGGGAGTAGATATCGTGACACTAACATTCGATGAAATTGATGATGAGGACGAAACGAAAAATGTTGAGTGACAAACTCTGTCCTTTCTTTCCATTTCAACCAACAGAAGAGATTTTGTTGTCATAATTTTCTGCCATTCACTTCTGTAAGCCAGCAGAGCTGATCAACCCTCTCTGGAGAGTTCTATTGTCTCTTTATAGTCGTCTCTCTTTGCACGATCGAACCCAAGTCTTTCCATCTTCTAATTTTTTCATGGTCCTCTGCTCGAGCTGTGGGTCAATATACTACACCGAAATAGAGATTGATGGCTATGGACTATGTTGAAATTGATGATTGGGCAGTTTCGCCAAAGCCAGGAAAGTAATGATATCAACAAGAAAGGGGAAAATAAAATTGCTGTGTAAACAGAGCACAAGTGCCTATCTAATTCACTCATCCTTGGATATTTTTTACTTTGTTTCACCGGTAAACTCACATCAACTTTCAGTTACTCATTGTCCTTTATTGCACAAAGTAAATAATCATTTTGACTTTTATCTTTCCTTCTCTACTTTCCACAGTAGTGTACACTTATACACTCCATTGGCCCTGGCTCAATTTAAAGAGGATCCAAAGCAAAGAAGCAAAATCATTTTTCTTGAGGACCTGGTAAAGGGGTTTGAACTCTATGTGAGGACAGTAAATTGCATAATAAATAATTTATAACAATCCTTCTAAAGCTGGTCATTCGATTATTGAGGGAAAATAGTTTTTTCAAGTATCCAACTCACTCGCAATAATACGAATTTCTGCTTGACGTGTTTCATGAAAGTAGAGGACCGACCTCCATAGCAAACACGGAAATGATTGATACGTTGGAATGTCTTTTATTATGAAAGATTACGATGTAGGTAACTGGGAAGAATGAAGCGTATATCATTCTTTTGTAGATTTTAATATGACAGGATAAAAAGTTAAACTCTTCAGCTCACTTCCTTTTCTCTTTTATCATCATTATGAGAACACTATTGGAAGGTAATATTGGATACAGGTGACAGTTCCCCGGACAGTCATTCCAAGAAAGAAAGGAATGCTTCATATAATTGCTATTCTCTTCAATTCTTTTCCATTGAAACACAGCGTTAGAGAAATCCGAAAAACTTTAATTTAATTCTTCTACATACCTGTAACTGGAGAAGACAGCGAATTTGTAATTAGTAGGTTACATGTGTCAAAAAGCAGCAACAGAAACAGATCTCTTTTGATGTCGGATTATAAAGTGAGGAAATGGAGTTCAAACGGAAAAGTAAAATTAATCAAGGCTCATTCTTAGTAAAAAAGGCATGAGTAATGAGTAATCGTTTGTCGACAAAAGGAATTTCTGGGTGACAAACATTCTTCTTGTTATCAACATTTGAAATTGAATATGACAAGTACAAGTGAGAGTTTTATTTAAAAATTCCTTTTCAAAATGTGTTTTTTATGTTTCGGTTTTCCTTTAGTGTGATATTTCAACAAAGTTTTAGTTCTTTTACCTGACACATTATTTGGAACTACCTACACGAATTCCTTGCGTAATCCCAACGTAAGAAAACTGAGTTAGAGGTTTCGCTATTCAAAAGTTACCTGACTTCCAACACATGCAAATAAACTGTACAGCATGCTCTGTTGCGATGATTGCGCCCATTCGTTGCCCGGTACGTGTTTGTAGGTAACGTTAAACGAATCTGCAAGTTCAATTTAGATAATGCACACATTCCTTTCCATTTAAGTGAAAAGTTGTTATCCCAATGATATCATACCTTGCAACTCTTGCCTCTTGCTTATTTACATTTTTACAAAGTTGACTCTTGTGGTAATACCACAAATTTCTACGTAGAAGGATGGCCATCCGTTATAGTATATTTCTTATTACGAATTCATGAAAATTGCACTCAACCAACTCTGGAATATTACATTATATACACATGTCACATGTTTAATAGAATTCAAGTTTCTTTTAATAGAGCATCGCCTTAAACTCCCAGTTCTGTCGCAGACTGTTACCGAGAATTAAAATTTTGGGGCGCAAGGCTGTACAAAACAAGACTGTTATCAACATCAACAGATAAACTTTATTGGTTCAAAAAGAGCATTTAAGGTATTAGTTTTGGATTGGCCCTAAGTCCCTTCGTCCATCTGTCTGTCAGCCATTTCTCTGTGGTCCCGTTGTCAGATTGAATTATTTTGAAATCTTCACCGGAAAACAAATAAACATGATTCAGAAGTGTTAGACACTGGATCGGAAATTTTTTCAGTACAAAATTGTTCGGGCGTGGCGAATTCAACTGCCAAATCATTTCTTAAAAATTCTCCAAAACAACTAAAATGTTATAATTTAGAAGTATTCAGAGTAGCAATCTTTCAGTATAAAGGTAATCAAAGCTTCTTAAATTTCATTCTTGAACTGCTTTCTTTCTCGAAGCCAAACATTTGAGATTCATTTTGCATCTACAATGGATATGGAACCTGTTTGTGGGCAGGTTAAGTTTTTAAAACACTAAAACGTACTCATAAAAGGATTATGTATCCTCGTCTCTTTGGTCATGTTCTGTTTATATATTTTTGCCATAGAAGGAGAATTTAGAGCTAAAGATGATTTGAGTTATTTAAGTAATTGACATCTCTGGTTTTTGACACGTCTTGGTACTGATTCATCCGTCAGAATACATTACTCACTATCATGCATGTATGGCGTGTGAATTCATACATCAATAAATGTACAGTAATTGAGGCTCTATTGAACTGATGCGTGCTATCTCTGAATCACTACGGTTGGGCAGACCTATTTTGCAAAATCTTGTTGTTTGCGCCTTTTCATCATATTGTATCGAAGGCTCTGCAACACTAATTGTTCTAAAGTAAGAATGCAGTCACTCGTGACCAAAAATTTTAGAAAGGGGGAGTATCCGACGGTCGTTACTATAACATAATACCGTGAAATAAATATTATTAACGAAATACATACGTATTACAGTTACAACTGTTGTCAACCAACTGTGATGGTATTCATGTTATACCATGACTTACCACTACTCCATTCAATCTTAAAAGGTTTCCCTCGGAACGTAGTAAAACGGGGCCTAAAAAAATCAGAGGCTGAAAGCACGCTGCTTAATGGAAGTCACCCAACCATAAACAAATAAGATGAGAGTTTTCAACATGGAAAAGAAGGAGATGTCCCATAAAACATAATTCACTGCCCCTAACTTTAGCCACGGGAGAGTGGAGCAAGTTGTGAATTCTGAAAATTATTTTCGGTGTCAACCTGTACTATGCAAACAGCTATACTTTACGATCCTACCTTGGGAAAATTAATGCGCCACCTCTGTAAATATCGTAATTAGCTGTGTCTCACTGTAGAGTAAATAGTTGTAAATTCAAGACATTAGTGCGCCAGCCAGGCGAGGCGGAAGTTCAGCCATTACTTAATAGTTAAACTATTTCTTCGGACGCTATCATTGCCTCGCTGCGAGTTTTTTTGGCATTATAAACTGAGCAAGGTAAAACAATATTTAAAATGCCTCTGTGATCACAAAAATGTTCGCAGTGAAATCCCAATGACTGTATACCGCGACCTCGGCAGAGTAAGAACTGAATGTGACTACGTTCACGAGTTTCTGTGTTCGCACCCGTATGATTTTCTTTATTGTCATCAGGAACACGAGGCAAGGAATTCAATTTTAGAAGTTTTCTTTTAAGGAAGAAGCCAACCCCAGTCCCAGATGCTTCCATGTCGCATGTTTCAGACGCTTTTACCTTTTCATTTCTTCCTTTCTTTGCTGTCATCTTCGATGGAGCATTTCATAAATTTAAGTGTTACTCATACTTTAGCCATGCTACGCCGATCAGAGGAAAGGTTCCCTTTCCGGGATTGTAGAAGGTGTGCAGCTTCATCTCAATTTATTGTTCTTCCCAAATGCACAGTGGGTGCAAACGGATGTAAATGTAAGCATTAGGGCTTTATACATAAAAGTGAGATGAGAATCTCTCATGGACAAGGGAGTGCCAGAGAAATAAGTCGAAGATATATGAAAGTGGTTTGTAACGGTGATACAGCTCGGCAGAAGATGGGGAATGTGACTAGCGCAAATAGTGCGGAAAAGTGGCTTACCTTCGGAAGTCCTTGCTCATGCAAGCGTAGATTACGGGATTCATCCCCGAGTTGATCCATCCCAACCAGGTAGTAATATCCGTGATAAATTCCGCTCGCTGGAAGCATGAACTGCAGAAGCCAGAGACAAGATTGGTCACAAAAAATGGAAGCCAGCAAACAATGAAAACTCCCATGACAATCCCCAAAGTTTTTGCCGCTTTTTTCTCCTTTGCAAACTTGGCTAGTTTCCGACTAATACTGAAATGTTTCAGATTTTTGGGCACAACTCGGACAGAATTGGCCCTTGTCGAGTTACTCGTCCCATTACCATTCCCTCCGGGTTGATGTGGATTCAACAAGTCAATGTGACCAATCTCTGATTCGCAATCATCGGAATGCTGGTGCTGTGGTGGAGGGTGTCGATTGGGATGGTGGAGAGTTCCGGTCCGAGCTGTACCGTGATGATCATTGCCATTGCCACCTGGAGGAGGCCGACCACCGCCTCCCCGATGAATTCTCAGAGTAAGTTCCATGTCGCCGTCTGTGCAAAGTTTTGTCCCTTGTTTAAGACTTCTGGTTTGTTCGACTGCAGCTCGGTAAATACGATAGTAGGTGAACACCATCACCAGGAGCGGTCCGTAGAATGAAATGATGGAGGAGAAAACAAGATACGAAGCGTCGTTTGTAAAGGGACAACTGAACTCCTCGACGGGGTTCTCCCTGGTTGCGCGCCACCAAAGGATGGCCGGGAACGAGATGATACTGGAACAGAACCAAACGAGCGCAATGAGAAAACAAGCTCGGTTGGTAGTCATACGAGATGGATATGTGAAGGGATCCGTAATAGCCCAGTAACTGCGAACAAATTTAAACAAAATTCCAATTATTGAAAAGGCAGCCAATAATAATGCAATGCTTTCTATTAAAAACCAATGGCACAATCATTTATGTATGTCCACTAAATTTAAGAAATTTTAAGTAAGCCATAAAAACATTGGCCACCACGTGAGTCTATGCATCAAGTTGCATTACACCATGGTCAATTTTGCTGTAATTCAACGTCTGTTTTCTGTCTTTTAAATGACATTTGTTTTAATCATAAGTTTGTTTGCAATGTTAGCATTTAGGATTAAAAGATAGGGTGAGATAAGATAATGAGATTTGTCATACCGGTCCAGTGAAATCACACAGAGGTTGAGTATTGACGATGTGGATGCTAGAACATCAAGCGAGCGCCACAGGTCACACCAATGCTCGCCAAAAATCCATTTCTTATTCATAAGCTCAAATATAATCTGAAACGGCATCACTGCGAGTCCGACGAGGCAGTCTGCCACGGCAAGTGATGTGATGAAGTAATTCGTTACAGAGTGGAGGTATCGTTCTCTCGCCACTGCAATGACTACCAGAGCGTTGCCAAAAACAGTGGCTGAGCAGAAAAAGGAAAGGAAGATTGCCAGCCAAATGTTATACGGCTGATCTTCGCCATCAGAATGATCCTGTGGGAAAGTGCTACTATTGCAGTTGGAAGTGTTCACTGTAAAGTTACCACAGTCTTCCACAAACGTTGACAGGGTCGATTGGATGAAATACTCCGGAGTCAGAGTGGGAACAGCCATTGTTTTTTCATAAATACAACAAACTATAAGAACAACAAAGCACCATCTAAATGCTTCTCTGTAATTTCAATGCTACTCGAACTCCTTTCATCTAAACTATCCTATCCGATTACTTACGGCTTTATAACGTATTGTCATCGTCACTAGAAACATCAAAGTCACCCCTTACTCGTTTCGGAGTTTAATTCACTGGAGCCTCAACTGTATGCAAGGGACGAATTCTCCAGCGGTAAACTTCTTACCAGTTACTATTGTTCTTTTACAAGATTTTCATTGTTTACAACTTAACTTTCATCTCTCAAAAGAAAAAGAAAACAGTCAGACGTACCCCTGCTTAGTCATTTATGCATTTCAATCGTGGAACCAAATACATTTCCACAAAATACCAAATGTACATCAAACTTCACTGCACTGAAGAAACTGTGATAATTGAAATAGTGATATAACAAAGAAAACTGTCTTAGTTTCAACTCCTACACAATTGTAAACGTCCGCGTTTCCCGTTTGCTCAACACACTAATTGCAGGAAGAAGTCAAAAGATTATTTCATTCTTTAGGGAACATTATTTAGTCACTTAGAATTCCGGTGCCTCGTTTATGTCTTCTCGATTTTTTGTACAATTTTTCTGTGATAAAGGTTTCAACTCCGTGTCCCTGCGGCATTGCAGCTATGTATTTTTAAAGGTAAATGTGTGGGAACTCTCGGAAAGGAGAGAGTTGAGGGCCCGACTGCTATTTCTTTGAAGGTAGAGAACAGAGAATGAGAAAGAAAGCGACGTTGCCTATTAAAGTAGAGGGAAAACTTTTCTCTCACTCTAGTCTTTTGTACACCTATTATGTTTTTATTTGTTGCTCAACCTCAGCTTGATCCTTTTCCCTTTCTTTGTCAATTCTCTGCCTCCAGCTGAGCATTGGTTTGGTGATGGAAAGATAATGGGAGTATCTCCTTTCTCTCTGGTTGTCTGTTAAATTTGATGAAGATGCTGGTGGTGTAGCTGATGGTGATCATGATGATGGGGTTGTCGATATTGAAAAAATGCTCCCTCTCACAAAATTCTTTCTTTTTTTCTTCAAAGAAAAAGTTTGCGTCTCTCTCCACTTTATTTTTTACTCCTGAAGTTTATTGTGATCCATGATGAATCTACCGCAAGAGTTGTTACTACTGCTCGCCGGCGTTTGATCTTTTTGTTAGCAGGCTATCCCCATTCTCAGTGTCCCTGAAAATAAAATAAAAACGGGTTATATTTCTTTAATAACAAAGAGACGCCAAACACGACAATGCTGCTGCTTTTTACTCTACCGACATAATTTTTGTATCAAGTTTGTATTGCAATTTTTATACACTTTTCAACCTCCCACTCTTTTCACATTTCTCTACATTTTCCTCACTTGAATTCTTACCCTGTAGAAAAAATAATGGATAACATTGCATTGTGGTTAACTCGTTGAATTCATTTTTGACTACAGTGACTCAGGTTTCCATTTTTCTTCGCTATAAAGACACATCCAGACAATCATGACTCGTGACAAGAAGAAAAAAGTGAGGGCCTGTATGAAGTAGATAAATTCAACCATCATTACTGCCGCATTTTGTTCAAGACATCTTCCTCTTTTCTCCATCTTTTTTCACTATTTCCTACACTCTAAGTGTTGCGAGTCCCGCATTTACCGCTCTCACTTCCTTTGATATTCCTTTACGTTCACAGAGTCATCCTGAGACCGTTTTTCCCTTTTTCCATGCCAATGGTAAACGTGTAAAAATGTATTTCAGTAAAAACTAGCTTTCTCTCCCTGAAATTTGCCCAGGAAGCGAGTGGGGGTATCGAGGAAGAAGAAGTGGGAGCACACTACTTTCTATCTCTTTTTTATTAAGCCTATGCATCCTTCCTTATTTTTTTATTTAAACATTGGCTACATTCACAGATCCACATCCAGTGTGCAGTGTAAAGTTTGCTATTTCAATGAAGAAATAGTGTAGCCATTTGGCCGTATAGCTTCCTTATGCAAACAGACATTTTTTTATTCCTTTCTTTGTATGCACTTTTGGCGAATAGGGTTTGAAGGAAAGGATACTTGGATGGAACGAAAGTTGCATATTAAAATATTTGAGTATTTGTTTGGCGGTGTTGCCGTTGAAAGGAAGCGTTCTTCGTTTCAACAGATTTCATGAAGCCGGTCCGCGGCTCTTTAAAAAATCTACCTATTTATTCCTGTCCATTTTTAACACGGAAACATTTCATTTCACAACTTTCCTATAGACAAGCTCTTGTTGACTCATTATTACATGTATGAAGGTTCCAGATTTCAAATCCAAACCGCACTAGAATGCATTAGAATGTATATATTTCACCGCTTTCCCCAGAATTTTCCCAACAGCTCATTCGGGAAGGGAAAAGTAAGTTGGGTTGTTGAGAGAATAGGAAAAGAAACATGCTGTTGGTGGAGTGAGTAGCATTAAATAAAAATGTCAATCTTTCCCGGGATAAAGAAACATTTCTTCGTGTTATGTTGTGGCAGTAGTAAACAGGATCTAGTTTGAAAAATATATGTGCGTATGTATTATTTATCTATTTTGAAAGGCTGTCATATCGCCATTATAAAAGTCTTGCCTTATTTGAAAAGGAAAAACTTAATTTGGAGAAGTAGGGATGAGAAAAGTGGAGGAGAGGAGTTTACGCGAAATGCTTCCTAGCACAGTTTTGTGTTGTGCGAGAGAGAAAAGAGCGGGGAAAGCGCACTTTTACCGGATAAATAAAACAAAATCCGTATGTAAAGTCTGTATTTTGTATTACAGTGTGCACCCAAGTGCATATGTAATGTAGTGGATAAAAAGAATTTCCTCCTTCCCTTTACGAATTTTCGGCTGTAGCTTTTCCGTGAGCTAATACAAGGTATTTTATACGAATAAGATAATCGGTTCGATGCCTTTTTCTCTCCTTGTCTTGTCTATCCTTTTTATATTTTTATTGCGTATCGCTCTGCTAAAAACTGCCAGTAGCCAAACCACTTACATGCATGAACCTGTCAACATAAAAATGGTATCATATGAGGAAAAGATATGGTAAACGGCTGAAGTAAGGGAAATGGATGGAAATTGTGGTAATTTATCTGTTGAGAAAGAGACAGGAAAAGAATGAATAGCAAGTGAGAACAACTTGCTCTGTCCGTGGTGAGCAGTGAGATGGGTGGATATTCCACCCTTATGATGACTATCAGAACTGTTTTTTACTATAGGATACGTTCGCATGGATGGAAATAAAGTGCAATATAAGCGGAGTAAAGTTGGAGGAAACAGCGGTGGGCGCAATAAACCGCGGATCCTGTTGTTTTTCTAATAACCATGATGGTCTATAAAACTGAAATATTATTATATCTGAGCAAATAATATATCTTCGGTATTCACTCCTGAGAGTAGGTGAGCCACCAAGAATTCTGAGTTTTCCTGTTTTCGGATACATTCAACCTGAACCGATAAAATATTGTGTACAAAAATTGTTTGGACAACTCGTTCATTCAAAGAAGGTGGACAGGCTTTTGCTTCCTTCTTTTATCATACTGTATTACAAATGTGATTAGACACTGTTTTTGGCTGAAAGTAGAAAATAGTTTCTTTTACTATACTGTATCGCATTGAAACGATATCATCTTTTGCAGACGAGAGAGACCCAAGCCATTTTCTAAAACCCGATTTTTTCCAAACGATATTTTATTTCGGCACTTATAAGCACAATTTATGGTAAATGTCGTAGTGACATACCAGAGCAGAAGCCGTTAGGCATCAATACCTCTTTACTTTCTCACATTAGACGGAATCTTACTTTTCCTCACAAACGGTTATGCAACCCACCATTACCTTTAGGTTTTTGCAGAGTATGTAACTTATAAAAAGATTTTTGAGGAACTGTTCACGTACTACCACTTGCAAAATATTTTCGCACCAGACAAGGACGGAAAAATACATAATTAGATTTGATTATTGGTCAGTTCCTATCAAAGTTTAATTCGACCATGTAATTTGAGATGACAATGGTCATTTTGAATCAGTTTTAAATAATCCTAAATGTAGTTTTCCAGCTTGCAAACTTTATATAGGAAGTGTGTTTAACAATGGAACCAACATATTTATTTTTGGAACACTGTTTAATGGTTGGACTCTGAGGAAATTATACACTATAAAGGTATATTATCTAAATAAGAAGGTTTAAACACCGACTCGATATTTTAAAGTTGTTGATTGAAGGGAAAGGAATTTCTAACCACTACATTTTAGTATTAACGTATGAAATAATGATTAACCTTTACGAAAAAAAAAGTATCAAACTTCTGTAATCCCCAAAAATATGAGTGAACACATTGCTCGCCAGATTCTTAAACAAATGAAAGTGAAATACTCAAGCTGTTTCAACGGGAGCGGGTTGGCATGAAAAGTGAGAGAGTGATTGGTTGTCTGTAAACTGTAAACAAATGCCATCTTAGCTTTAAAAGGCTGACTTGATTTTCCACTTTTCAAAGACTATGCTAAAAACCAGTTTTGTAGGAGATACTATTTCATCTTTCATCTTTGATGCATCTGCTAATTTAAAATTAAATTACAGGTAAATCGGCAAAGAATGCCAAGTGAAACGTATTAATTTGGAAACTTTTGTTCCATACTTTGCATTCCCTCATTCTACTATAAGAGATGTTTCTGTCATCAGTAAAGACGGAGATGAAAGTGAGGCAATGTCATTTATCTTAATTTTGATCCATCATTGGTTATATTAATGACATGCTGCCGTTAAGTATTTTCTTGAATTCACATTATTTGTATTAAATTACCGTATAATTCCATAATAGCTTTTTGGCTAAAATAAATCGTATCATTTTTATTATCTCGGGGTGTTATTTTGTCATATTAAAAATGTCATTTTCTGTGGGGGTGTCACATCTCCTTTATGACCCATAAAATCCATTTTCTCCAAATAAATAAGAAAGGGAGTGTTCAAATTACTCGGCCATTTCAGAATGTTCTGAAAAACGTGATCTGAGCAAACCGTCTCTGAAATGTCATACGTATAGATAAAATGTATAATTATGACAGTTTGAGTGGTTTTGGTTTCTCTCCGAGAATAAACCACTTAAACCATAAATGATTGCCTTAAAAGGAAAAATATGCAAGGAAAACGATCAGCCCTGATCTGAGTGAACATTTTTTTCTTGTTTGAATACGTCGAAGAAGGAGCAAATTTATACTTTTATGGCACCCAAGCAGTTCATTACTGCTGGAGAGAGAATCAAATGGTGACAGAGACAGACAAACAGAAAGTTAATATTCCTCTTTCCGTGTATAGACCACTACAGATCTGCTCTCTTTTGTGCCAAGCAAGATACACAAATAAATTGAATGCGGTAAGTGATTAAATAAACCTCCTAAGGAAACCCAACGACTCGAGTAAAGTGACAGTTTGGATATTTTTGAAGAAAGATGTTGAAAAAAAGAAGTATTTTAGTAAAAGGGAATTGGAAGTAGTCTCTCCTGTTTCGTTTCCTCTCGACAATATCCTCCGCTTCGTTTTAGTTGAAAAGAACAAAAGAGAAAGACTGACCGGGTGGCAGGCAGACTGCATTGTAAAATAAATAAAAGTAGACTAAACACATTTTGCTTCGTTTTCTAGACATATATAAATTACTAAACTAGTCTAAGACGTTTCTAACATTTGTCACGAACTTGCCGACCAATAAACATTTGTCTTCCCAAAACTATTTTCAATCATTTTACACTTTCTGCAATTATAGCTACCTGCCTATTTTTAAAATAGTAAATCGATACATACTTCACTTAAAAACGGGATTAAAGCGTATAGCCCACACAAATGCCGTACACACATAGACCATAAATCGGTTAAGTTAAAAGTGATAAAGTATAACACTTGGTCGAAGACGGGAAATCCCCACCGCCCTTTACCCGTGTGCCTTACCCACTTTTCCCTTTTTCACTATGCCCTGTTACCACTCTTATTAACCACTTCAACCCAGTTCAACACGTATTTTCTTATGTTAATTATTTGGAAAGTAACATGAAAAATTTTGATTCAGAGTTGAACAAGCAATCAGTGAGAACTCACTTCAAATTTCCTTTCCAAATGGTAAACCTAGCAATGAGGATGCGTGAACACCCTGTCGCCAAAATGAAATTGAATATAATTTTACAACAAAGATATCACGCTGATGGCACTGGAATCCGGTGTTTATTTTGCTGAACACAACTTATTATCAAGAAATGTTCGGGCGAATTTATGTTGGAAATGCCTTGACTTGATATAAGAAAATTACGTGCTAAACTGGGGTAAAGTGGTTAAAGAAGGTGGTAAAGAACTTAGTGGCAAAAGGACAGTGGTAAAGGGGCGGTGGAGATTTTCCATAACTTGTCGATGACGATCGACCGAGTCAAAAGAAGCGAGTCGAGAACACAGGTGAAAGCATACCACATATTTCATTTTGTGCTTTATTTGTTCCTGTTCTTACTGACACAAAAATGCACAACTGATGTGCTCCTGGCTCCTGCTCTCAAGAAGCGAACAAATATTACCACTTCAAAATGCCACCATTGAGAAGATCAAGGATACCCTCTTGGAGAGTTTCAAAAGCCATGAAAGTTGTACGTACATTTTTACTTTATTGTCAGAGACCTTTTTCGAAGTTTCTCTATAAAATTTGCCGCCGCAAAAAATACGAAATTCTAATGTCAAATGCTCACATGTCTAATAGTGGTTGGTTAGTTTAATTGAGAATTTATCTTTTAACCAACGACTAACACAGACAAATATTACGCAATATAATAATTGTTATGGTAAAAAATTGAATATCATTCTACTCAACAAAGGAATGGATAAAATTCAGGACCAAGAACTAACAATTAAGCATGTAAACGTGCACTTAAGAAATAAGTTAGAACGTACAGTCGGCATTAGAATAAGGACATTCCTTGAATTCAAAGTCAAAGCTTAAATACATATTATTTTTAGCTGCAACCAACTTGCTGACCCTCATTTAATAGCAGATTTTCGTTGTGAACAAACGCATCTAAACCACTCTGCGCATTTAGAAAATACATCAGATAAAAAGGTGGTAGCATATGACCATGTCTATTTTCTTTCTAACAGAATTCAATTTGAATGCTTCACTGAAGAACTGAAGGAATAACCCATCAAAATCCACTGCCTTTTTTATTAGATCTGCTTTGAGTGTAGCGGCACGCAGAATGACAGTGGTGCTTTGGTAACATGGTAACATTTCACTTTAAAATGTAACGTTTTCTTTTCCCCTTTTCCGACCATTCTCTTCCGGCAAGTTTTTCAGAAATATTACAGCCATTACCGGAGACGGAAATAAAGCGCATATACTGAACCATTACAGCAGAGAACATTGATTCACCTTTACGACATCCATTCCAAAGCATACATATATTTATTACTTATGTGATGGTGACCTAGCAAATTAAATGAAAAATTGCAAGCCTTTATCATTCGTTGTTAATTTACACATCAAATTCCACTATGATGTTCACGATCAAATCGTGCAGAGGAATGTGTTTACTGGGATTTTAAAACATTTTCTCATTTTGCAATAGAAATGTTGCCCGGGGTGAAGCGTTCATTGTCACGTTAAATGGCCAGGCTCATCTTAACTTGAATCATGTAATTTTAAATAGAACTATGGACTCATTAAGTTGACCCATAATCTGACAGCAGTGCTGCTTTTGGTAACTATTTACAAAGCAGTCATGGAGAATGAGCGTGAGTGGATTTTACACAGAATTTTATCTTTAGAATGCAATATGTTTAGAGTTTACTCATTTCAACTGACTATGAAAACGTTGGGAATCAGTTTGGTTACTGCAAGTTTTCAATTCGACCGAGTAAGGCCTACGCATGTATGTTATTGTTTGTAGATCACCAATAGACACAAGAACAAAGTCTCAAACACAATTTCCCTTTCGTGATTTAGATTTTACTTTGTTTCATCTCCTTTGTCCGCAGGCATGTTAACATGTGCATTAGACTGTACATAGGTGCAAAAGCTAGTGGTTGTGGGGAAAAGCATTAAGGCACATTATTATGTTCATTTCTGTTGGATATACTTATTTCACATAGTACGAGATTCGGATTTTGTTAATATTTTTATTTTTGCTGGCACCAATTCAACACACCATCCTTGGACGCAGATTGGAAACGAAACAGTAAGAAAAATAGTACGAACTAAAAGTAAAAGGAGAGGAACTAACTGATCCACCAAAGCTGGACTTCTAAATGCATGATATATTGTAAAGCTTTGTGAACACAAGTGACACCTAAGCTATAAAATTTGATATGCCTAAGATCTACTCTTCGTGTGGATTCTTGTCGGCTATTGCCACAAGTAGCTTCTCTCTTCTATAATTATTTTTTGGACCGTAAAGCATTTTGGTATGAGTATTATTATTCTTAAAAGAAACATTCCTCTAATCGCAGTTTTCTTCTTAAAATTTTCTTTCATACATCCTTACAGAAGATTAAGTTATAATAATATGATTTCCTTATCACATTGCGAATTAGAACACGCTTTAAGGTCATCGGAAAAGTAAGAAATTTGCTACATGGATAGTTGGCAATTGTAAGGTTAAAATAATAATGAACATTTGAACATTAACGCAAACTGTAAGTTTTCAAATGCTCAATCCAATCTCTTTCTCGTATAAAAATTTAAAGAAACACCAGTGACGAACTTCTACATGATCTAACACTGTCGTGAGTCATGTGAGTCGTGTATGATTTTATAGATTGTAAACAAAGTGAGAACACTCAAAATGAAGAGCTACGCATAATTTCTACCAAAATTACAAAATTTCATAATTACTCGCCTTGTTGACAAATTAGTTCCGCATTTTCATTTTATGAGACTGTGTATGGTTTCTTGAAGAGGGGTTAAAAAACAGCAGCCTTCACAATTTGTATATTTCACAATATATTTCATACTGCTGCAAAACATTCAATCAAAAAGTTTGTAAAATTTTCCTCTCGTGCTTTATAACAAATGCATTTTGTAAAACGAGGGTAAACAGTCCTTGTCTAAAGAACCTAAGTATTTTATGAGTTTGTACCCAGAACGGAGCCTGTTTGACTGGAGGAGCGTCTCTCTTCCTCCCACAGTTTCCCGAAAGAATAATAACATGTTTCAAAAGTAGAAACTGTGTTTGGTTTGCCCATCCTACTTTAGTTAATACGTTTCTACTTCTCATGTTGAAGAACTAATTACGGCCGATTGAAATCATGAGCGCACTTCAGGATCCGCAGAACTTTGCTAATTTATTTTTCTTAGGCTCATCTTTTGTAAACGCGGCAAAAAGGAACTCGTTCTCACTTACTTTTTTGTACTCTGGTTTCTCTTTCTCGGAGAAGTCTGAATTTTCATAGGTTCCTTGGACGTGTTCAAAGTCAATTATTGCCAAGTTGAAAAGAGAGAGAGAGTAAAGACGAAAGAGTGAAAGCGACGGAGAAAAAGAATTAAAAATTAAGGATGGAAGAAAAAAGTAAGGAACTGTGTGGGCTGAAGGTGTACCGTGCCATTACAGCACGGTAGCTGAACAGTTCAGCCTGAACTTCTCAAACAGAATGGCACTATTGACGGAATTAGATTCATTTAAAAATAAATGAGTCGCCACGAAAAATGTTAAATTGAGAGACGTTGAAAAAGAAGAAAAAGAAAATCATCTTCTTCTATCCTATTTTGGACGTTATCTTTGAAGTTAGTTACTTAAAATGCATTTCATTTCAATCATTCCAGTGGGAAGAATGAATCTTATTCATTGTTTAGAAATTGTCAGCTAACCAAAATGAAATTCATGCAAGTGACATTCAGCGGAACGACTTACAAAGATTGATTACTCCTGGCCCACAGTCGATCGAGCAGTATGAATTTAATGAAGATAATTATAGCTTTGTAACTTCTACATGGTGAAAGAAGGAATTGGTTGAGCGTATACCTGTTAATGGAAATGATGACATTAGAGTTCTGTGAAAGTAACCGAGCCGATGAGTTTTTAATCTCTCCGTTTAAGTCTGCACGCTTAAGTGCATTTAATATAGTCATCTCACAAAAAGTAGAATTTATTATTATGTTGCAGATTGCAGAAGGCAGAAGCTCCGAGTTGAGTCAGTAAACCACGTCCACCTCATTATATCATAGTGGAATAATATCAAAGATGTGTGAGTCGTGTATAATTTCCAGCATTTGCAACTGACAGTTATTTAATGCTTATTTAATATGCATTATTATCACAGAGATCAGCAACAACTGTGCATAAATCCTTCGGTGCCACATTTGTGGAAGACAGAGGAGAGAAAGGAGATGTCAGAGAGATTCAGGCACGCTGACATTAAATGAAACCACTCTCGCTATTCTCCCCTTTCTCTCGACGACATTATTAATGCCGTTCCGTTGCCGCAACACTCATACCTCGTCTCATTAATTTCATTAGTAGATTCATGGGAACATTGTGTAATTTGAAGATGAATCGGAAAAATTATTCTACTTTGATGGAATGTGCTAAACGTTTACCTTGCATACTTTGATGTGCTAGATTGTTTGATAATTAGTCAATCATAAGTATCGTTAACCGCTTCATAATATTCCTCAATCCAGAAATGGGCACACCACGGACTCGACAAGACCATTTATCATCACAATTACTTAACCGGCTGGAAAGGTTATTTTGTGTAGATGTATTGACTTCCAATGTAAGTGTTAATTTTTAATCGTATAACAAATGAAGTGAATAACTACCGGTTTCACTTAACACGTTACTTTACGTAAAACTAGTTAGCAGTCACATTTTATATAATAACATCGTATTGTTATCCAAGTTATCATATTATTGACAAGTTCAATGCTTCTTACATCTCATCGTCGTCATCAACTCCATGAGTGCTAATGTGCTTTTTAAACAAGGTCTTAAATCTCCATAATGAACTCACAAAACTACTACAAGTTGAAACCACTTGATCGATTTTGTTGTGATACCTTTTGTACTATGTGTACTAGGAACAAATTGCGCTCCCACTTTTCTTTGTGGACATCTGTATAGATCTGTGATGTATGGACCGGAAGACCTGTCGAACTTCCATTGTCCATATACAACAGAAGTAGCATATTATGGTTTGCCTGTACCAAGTGTTGCCCACAATTTATTTCCTTGCAAGAAAGTTTTGGTCAGTCTGAATTTGGTAATGTCCCGAATTGTAACTAGTATAAACTTGCACTTGTCCATATGTACGCAACTGAACATTTTAAGTACAAAACACATTTCATGGAAGTAAGGGAGACTTTTAGATTTATAACCATTTCTTTATACCACTAAACTAATCGTAAGTTAAAGGGTAAGTACCATCACATAAACTTTTCAGTTCGTTATTATTATGCATTTTCCTACCTTGATTCTATTGATCATGCCTTGAACTCAAAGTATTCAATAATTTCTCACAATTCTGAAAATTATACCAAATTCGCATGATGGAGGCTCCATGTCGCCGTCACAAAACGCGCCCCAAAATGCTGACTTTGTTTAACAAGTAAGATCTTCAATAAAAAATAAGTCTATACAATCCAACTACCTGACTCTCATCACTCCGTTTCATCTATAACTCTTTCTTCGCCTAACTTGACTAGATGTCTCATTCTCCTCATGGTTTTTTTCTCCTTAAAAATTAGGCCCTTCAATTGTCACCAGTTAAAAAATAGAAAAATAGTTCTAAAACATAGTTCTAAATCTCTCGTTCCAAGTAAAACTATTTTCTGTTCCTTTTATTCAGGCTACCACAGGCATACATTACATAACTATTTGTTGTAACGTATTGTATTACACAGTAGTAGCTGTATGAAACTGTGCTATTTTGCAATATTCGATCCTTATTTTTGTCGCCTTCGATACTAATTTCTAAAATAGTTTCAAATAAATTGATTAGTGTGCTATTCTCAAAATATCTCCGGCGAAGCTGATTATCGAAGAGTATATATCGGTTACTATCTTGAACCGAAAAGAATCCTAATTTAAAACTCCTAACCTTGTTTCTACTAATCTATTATGCAGTGTTAGAAAATTTCGTAATGGTCCACCTCCAACAAAACTTCAGCGATGAATGGTTACCAAACTTTGTTACCTAACCGTTTTTAGCTCTGTCGATTTTCATTCATCTTGGTTGGTATAATTTACATGAGTTTAATGGAATGTTTGTCCGCCTCCAAAACGTTCACTCTGTCCACAAAATAAAAAAATATTTTACAGTCTTCTTTGTGCTGTCATGGAACAATCGTATCAGTCGTTGTAAAATTCGGATAGACAAATAATGGGACTGTTAAAGCACAACCGAAGTAGCCACTAACATCTCATTAGAATTAGGAGATAAAAGAGTAATAAATAATGCATGGCAAAGTAAAACGGTAGAACAGACACCGACGTTGTCTGAGTTTTTTGTGAAAGCTTGTAACGGAAAAGAGAATCTAAGATGAGTATGAATGCTCTGTGTGGGTGGATTCTTTTTCTCGAAAACACAATTTGGTAAAAGGCATTTTCAACCCCAATTCCAAAAATGGGCTTCTCGTTGCAGAACATGTTGCAAAGAGATTTGGACAAAGCTGTTATTGTAAGAAGAAGGTTACTGAATGTGCATCTATTTCGGGTCGTGAGAAAGAAAATTGCAGTCATATCGAAAACGTTTCCATACATGATGTAATGCATTACTCTTGTTGAATGAAACATGCTCAGGTTATTTTAAACAGCGATGATAATGTTCAAAGTAACGTTGCTACCAAAATGCTTGTTAAAATACACAATGTAATTTGTTGACAGACAATTCATCCGAAGTCAACAGCGATTTCCACATTTTCCACGAGCAAATTAATGGTATATGAATGTCACTAAGAGCTGCCACAGTCTTCAAGACGCTGTAAGGAATTTATATGTAAAAGGGATCGTGACATTTCACTCATTCAGTCCCCTTCTGGAAGACGAATGATGCTAATGTAACGAAAAAATCTTTGGTTAAAAGCAGTATAAACGAATGATTTCCTGAATTTACTTTTTATCACGTCTATGTGATTGCAGTAAATGTGCTTACGAATACAAGTCCCATGTGAAACCTGCAAACATCAAAAGGAGACAATTTTTCAGATTGCTAACTAACAAGAAGTCAACTCAACTTGTTTCTTCATAACCTGACTTCTTGAATTTCAGTCACTGGAAGGTCCACGTCTACCAATTGTGAACTGGAATTTAGAAATTGTGCTACAAATATATAAAACTCGCTTAAAGAGCTATCGCTTCACCGATGGTCTGATGGACGGAAACTCGGGGTTTCAATCCACCTACATTCAGTAGGAGAATAGGCATCTGCTATAATGACATTTATGTTGTTATTTCAGTTTCATGAAACACTCGCGGTAGAGCACCCTAACTTTGAGCGTGTTCTTTCGTCATCCACTTTAAAGATTTTACACAAGAGTTTCAGTTTTGTTTTGTTTTGTCTGTTATTTAACCCTTGTTACATCTACAAGCAACAGTACGTAGGATGCAATGCAGTATGGAGAGGCCAGCACATGTAAGTAAAACAAAATTATGTCAGCAGACAGTGAATAATAAAATTTGCAGCTAGACTCTTTTGTTGTCTTTATTCAGCGGTAGAGGCAACAAAAGACGTTTGTAGTGGAGTTACACGCTTGCACCAGTTGAATTTTAATTTTACTTTATGTCCATTCACCTCACTCGGTCAAATTGAATATACTTCCAATAAGAATGGTCTGTTTATCTGCGGGTGTTTTCTACTCTATCTCTTTACCACTTTAAGAAAAACTTTTACTCTAAAAATACACGTCCACGTCCACCGTCCCCACTGACTGTATGCAAAGTAGTGTGCATGCATGCATGCATATCTAGTCTTCTGTACCTAGATTAGTATAATTCCAATTCTAAAAAAGAAAAAGAAAGGAGAGGAACTGGAGGAAGGAATGGGCTTTTTTATGGATAACAATAAGGAATTGAAAAAAGTGTGAGCGGAGGCGAACTACAAATGCATTTCGTCCAAGATAGCAGGAAGGATTGGAAATAGTACTCGTGCAGCAACAGCATCTTCATTCCGTGCTCTTTTAGTTTCTTTCCTCCCGCTGTATTTCATTTCGACAGAGAAGATGAAAAAGTAGCAGCGAATGTTTGCCTAGAAATGCTAACCGTGAAATTTCAGAAATTGTGTTGTAGAACCGTGCCCACTATTTTAATATGGTCTAAGTCTTACTTTAAGAAACAATATTCATATCGAAATTGGATGCTTCACGGTTTCTCCCAATATAAGCATTGGTTCTTGTTGGGCCAGATTCTACGCGACCGTCCGTCCGCACGGTAACTCGATAACTGTAACGAATTTTTCTAAATCTATTTGCTTCAATCCGTGGATAGTGAAAATGACTGGAATTGAATATACGCATTCAATTTATTCATCTTCAAATCCAATTGGAGAAATGGTTTGTTTCTGAAAAACTTGTACTAAATTTTAACTCGTTAAATTGTCTAACGATTTGGGGCAAATTGAGGCTGCATTAATCTCTCACACACACAGTTGTGAACCAGCCATGTTCATTACTTTGCTTCTGCTTCTGAGCAATTACTTGTAGCTCTTGTTTGCAGTTTCACAGTTTAACTTGCAATTTCTATCCGGGAGATTCAAAATGGATATTGAACTTAATAGCGAGAAAATGTGTGAAGTTGGAAAAAAGTAAGTTACTTTTTATTCACCCTCACTTCTACATTCTTTCATCGTCAGGTAAAGTACTTTCTCTTGCACTTGGAAGTAAAACGTAATTGTGACTAAGCTTTCTCCACTAGTGATGGTTCAGCTAAGTTTCACGCCGTCATCAGTTGCAGTAACTTTCTCTCTATTGACTCATAACACACTTTCTAAATGCATGATGCACATCATTAAAGATAGCCATTTTGTTCTGCCTAGGAGACGGAATAAAGAATATCGTTAAATGAACATTATCTGAGGCGCTGACAGTGGAAATAGCGTAGCGTTTCCAAACCGAGAAGATTTGCAGCGGGGTAATGTGCTGCAAGAGGCAAGGGAAAGAAGTGAAAAAGTGAGAACATAGCTTGATGGATGGACGATCATTGAAGAGAAACGTGACACACCGTGGCAAGGATAGAGTCGTGCAGTACAATTTTTGAAAATAAATTCCAGCTATTCTAAAGGAAGAATCACGGATAATTTTGACAGGATAAAACTGGAACGAGAAGCAAAACTTCCTTGTCTTTGTACAATTTTGGCTATTCTTTATATTTTCCGTATGTAATTCAAAAGAAGCTTCTCGAAAGACGATTATTTGGATCAATGGATATAACAGGACGCAAAATTATCAAATCAATATACTGAAGTGTATTTTATAGATCTTAATGAAGCCAGCAAATCTTCTTTTGTTAAAGTATTCCTCTCGTTAAAATTCCACCAAAGAGCGAATCCGCCCCAGAATTATATAAAAAAAGTCAAGGAATTACTCAAACAAACTGCAGAGATGTTCAAGTTAATGATAGATAATGATATCCTAGGAAAAAATGACTTTATAATCGCGGTTCATTTTTATCATTTCTCATTTTTTCAAACATGGTAACTTCAAATCTCCCCAACTTCGAGGATTGCCAAGAAGCTTTTAAGGTCGAAACCTCAGACTAAAATGTAATGTGAGAAGTAAAAATATTATATTTCAGTCAAATTCCAAAAACGATGTGACCGTGGGACGCGGTCGCACTTTTTCCACACTTATTAGTCACACTTACCTATGTCCATTAGACACAGAGGCAATATAATTTCAGGAAACGAGTCGGCTCGGGCTCGTTAAGCCACCTAAGATATGTAATTTTCATAATATGATAAATGATATGACAGTGCTTGTGGAAATGGCTGCAGTTGCTCACCACAATCACAATCGTCGTCGATTAAGCGAGCGACAACTCATTGAATGAAATGTGTTTGTGATCGACCAGAAAGTCGATCCAAATGGGAGAGGAATTGAAAAGAAAAGCTGAATAGGTACTAGTTCTGAAGTCCAGAGTTTCGCGCCTGGGACCAGATCTTACTTTAATTTATCTTGAATTATCAATAAAAACTGCAAAATGGCGTGCGGTTATAAGGGCTTTTCAACTACATTAAATTCATCGTAGAGCCAGAAATATTACTCGAGGAATGTACATTAACAAACAACAAATAGCATTGGGGTTGCTCGATCACATTTTGATTTTGTTTTTTAACAAGTGCTTTCAATGGACTGAATAAAATTAACCCAAGAAAGCTAAACACGTGTCCATATTATTATCTTTAAATGCTCATATGGGAGTTCCAGAATTTTAATTAGGCTCGGGCGTTGTAGCATAAACAACACTTTTAATAAATTTGGTGTTGATGATAATATCTGTGGAAGGTCATGCTAACAATTTTTTGACTACCCACAAATGCTTATTACACATAACAAGAAAAGAGGAAAAAACTATTTGTCGTAATAATCGTACGGTGAACACTGAGAAACAGATGTTGCTTTTTCAGCGACGTCGTGTGTGTTTCATGACATTATGTACACATACAGAAACTCAACACTCGCACTCGAAGCCACGAAGCGTAGTCTCTCTCTACTCAAGCATTTTCTTGTTATTTATTATGCTTTACGTCGGCTTCTATCTCGACCTGACTTTCGTAAAACAACGTTCGTCTGTACGGATCAAGTGTCAAAACTAAAGTTGTGCTAATTTTGCGCCCAACCTTGAAATCATCGAAAAAGGAAAGTTGAATATATCTCTATCCGATCTTGAATCGTAACTTAAAGGCAATTCGCGACCACGTTATTTACCGTTCATCTTTACAACCGCATGTGCAAAAGACAAATGAGTAAAGTTGAAAGCTCTTGCTCTCTCTTTCTCCCTGACGTCTTTCTGGTTTCTTCATAGGTATGTGCACCTGTCATGCCACGGAAGTGAGTAATACGCTTTATTTCTTGACTTCAAGAAACGAAACCGTGGCGGAATGCTCCTAAAAACATGATATCCGAAAAGTTCACAATCCAACATTCGACCATACACGCACAGCACCCATTTGCTATACTCTACTGATTGCGACGCGAACGCGACTATATTTATTTAGTTGTCGGCAAAGTGATTGAGACATTGGTATGACCCGGCGGAGAAATTGTAACTTGCGCCGCTTTTTATTGATGGAAAAAGTTTTTTTTGAGTAGAGATGCACGATGCAACCTCACTTTTTGTGAATCATGTCTGACCATTGGTTTGCCAGTATCAATAATGTAACTGGAAGAAGCTTCTAGTGGGGTAGATGTTCCACAGTTGTTTCTCGGAAGCGTAAATAAGTGCCAACTGACAAATTTCGGGCAACCGTCAATCTTCTTAAATTCAGAAGTAACTGGATGGACGCAACCTGAGAGTGACGGGGCGAGTCAGGAGGACTGAAAAAGCATCGAGGAGAAAGAAAGAATGAAAATGGGAAAGACTAGCCACGTTGTCGTTAGTACAATGTTATTTTGACCATTTTTCAACACTGTCACAATCACGAACATCATATGTAAACTGTAGACGTAAATGGTGAGGAAAGACGGGAAGGAAAGAAAAATGGGAATAAAAAAATATGTAAGGCATTTTCTCCTAGCACCCTTAAACGTCATCTCCATCTCCAAATCTCCACTTCCAAGATTACCATTATATGCATGTGCGCATTCATTCATTTGTATTCATAGTTTTTCTTTTCACATCTTCTCGTCCAAATCTTTCGTAGTCGCTTCAGAAGTTTCCCCTTTCTCGCAGGGTTTGTTTGTTCGTAAGAAAAGCAGACCTCTTGCTTCCCTAGCGAAAAAGTAGCAATGCACTCGAGATGCCGTCTGATGATGATAAAAATACTCATCTGCTAAAGTTTAGATAGTTCAGTGGTCGTTCGTTTCGTTGTTTCGTTGATGGTGTGAAGACCTGCTGAGTACGAATTAGGCATTAAATTTTATTTGCTTATGCTTCCCTCCCGTGAATAATTAAATTTATGTTTCTAACAAGGAAAACCTCAAAAGCAAACGATAAGCTAAATAGTTGAAAATAAATAATAATAATAATAAAAATATAATATAAAACGCAATGTAGATGGAATATGCGTATTGTAGGTTTTGAATAAAATATTACCTGTGTACGAAATTGGTGAGCAAATGAATGAGTAGGGTCTGATGAGCGTTTTACACTCTCCTTTTGAGAAGAAGAAGAGGGAGAGGAGAGGGAAATATTCTCCGCATATTAAATATCCATTAATATTTGAAGGTGTTGTGGGGGATTTAAGTTCGCACACAATTTTATTGTATGGATGCATGTATGAATTTAAACGCATACTAATTGGTAATATGGATATTCAAAGCTGCACACCTACACTCGGGCAAACAATAGTCATTACTCACTCAGTCAGACCTCAGATGGACGAAAGCTATGGGATTACAATAGAGTGAATTTAAAAACGAGAGTCGAAACTGCTGGCTTCAGCCGGCACTGGAGTTCGAATGGAGGAATGTGCTCCCAGTGAGTGTTCATGTACATATCAATATCAGATGTGACGGTGATCATGGAGTTATAATCGTGTGATGATAATCAAAAGCAGGTTGATAAGGATAAAGACCGCAAAACGTCTGACTTGATAATAGTATTAAATAATTGCTGTCGTAGCCACGCACCATTCTTGAAACAGAGTGAGTGAGCGAGTGAGACGATGACACGATACCAAAAACTAAATTAAGCGTGTTACCTACCAGAGTGCCAGCGCCAGCACTGGGTCGTTTTGTTCAAGCAAAAGCAACAACAGAACTCAAACACTTTCGTTTTGTTACCAAGATATACTGGCTGAAATTAGTGGTGGAGCTTATGGGATTGTAAAATGGTGATGAAACGGTGATGGTGTTTGCTTTGCAGTAGTTGCTATATTAAATGCTAATGCACACAGCATTTATCATTGACTTTATTCTCTCTATACTCCAACTGCAGCTCTCAAATATTGAAACAGCTTCTTAACAAACAGTTTTGCACAAGCGAGCCATTTAATTTATGCTTAACATCAAAATATAATTTCATTAAAATATGGCAGTTCCTCTCTCACTTTGGAAAAAATTGAGTGATAGAGAATCAAATAATAACGAATCAATTGGAGAGAGATGTTGTTTTGTTCTGATTACTGGAGAATGACACGAAATTTGTTTACAGAGACGGCAAAAATTCCATATAAAATTTCCTTAAAATATAATTCAATTTGCAAACGTAGACAAATATCACGCTTCTCATGAACGGGAAAGCTGTCGCAGCCAAGAAAGCAATGAAAGGGAATGAATGAGCTGGTCAAATTGTGTTTCTGGTTTGGTGCTAAATAAGCGCACAATAACGAACCTAGTGATTATTCCCTAACTTAATTTAAACACTCTTCATCATGCGTTTTACAAGCCCACCCCACCAAATTTCCATTAAAACCTAATTAATTAACTAACTGGATTTTATGAGATGTTTGGCACTAAATACTCAAGGCAAGACAGCCGTGAATTTTACGTGGGATGTTGTTGTTTAATTTTGTATGCCCGTAATTAACAAGAGTGAGCGGATGATTTTCCTCCACTCCACAAATGGATGCATGCATCGACGAAACCAAAATTGACTTGTTTCGTACTTGTTTATACGCAGTAAAATCGGAATAAAGCATTTACCTATGTATATATTGCATTACGCGAATCATTGGTATAAATTCTTGAATTAAAGAACCAGGAAGGTGTAATTTGAGAACTAGGAAGGCAAAAGATAAGTAGGCAGCGGTAAAGATTAGGTTTCATTGTGATTGTTAATAGGAGATTAAATGTTGTACATGCGATTTGCAAAAGGTACACATGTCAGTGTCAGTTTGACATATTGACAATTCATCAGTGTTATAACATGAATATGTATGACATTCAATTATTATGCTCAATCTCTGATAACTACTAATTAAGTGAAATTGAAAGTGAATAGCTAATCAGTGTGAGGAGGATTTGATTGAGCACAGAGGTGGTTAAAAAACCATGTGAGTCAGAGAGCTTATCTAAATGTAGATTGTCATCAATGCGTTATACACGATCAGTTCCACATTGAATGCACAAATCAAATCACCATGTCGCCGTATATTGCCCACCCGTATTTACACACTTGCAATAATACAATTTGTTGCAAAATTTCACGAATACATTGGTTAAGTCAATCCGTCACATAACACTGTACTGGCTACAGTGAAATTGTGGGCATAAATGTTTAGTGTAATAAACCATCCTTTAGATATGCAAATATTCAAATTAATATAGGTAATTGCAAATTTGTTGGTAATTAAAATCAACCTTTCAAGAAGAAATTAAAAAGCCGAATTAAATTTATTGCAAAAATTAAATTCGTTGATCATACCTTGTGGCGTGTTTTCCGTTGGAAAGAAAGCAAGAGTTCTGTAGGGCATGATGACACCGAAAGTTAGTATTAATTCCTTTACAACTGCAAATTAGTTTGTAATCGTCTCCTTGTGCGTGTATTAAACAGGAAGAGAATTTCATGTTTAAATGAAAATGTAGCTTCACTTTGTATCCTCCTGTCTAACTTTGCGACGAGTGTAATCCTCGGAGCGATGTGGAGGATTTGTTATTCGTTATTTTCCGGTTCATATAATTAAGTACTACTTAATTCAAACTAATCCTTTATTACGACACAACAACAATATCACATCGCCTCGCATCCCGCAAACTCTGCTGCTGAAAGCGAAATGATGAAATCACTTAGTCGAGAAGAATAGTGAGATGGGAAGGAAGAAACTATTTCTCTTCCCTTTGTCATTACTTCTTTTAACAAGTCTTTTAGAAAATCCAGAAGTCGAATGAGAAGCAATCACCTTATCTTCTCGTGACAAATTAGTTACAATTCCAATGCAAGACTAGCAGCGTCCTTTGTTCGCATGCATCATCACAACTGCACAAGGTAGCGTCACAGTTCTTCTTATCGTTAGGTACTTTCTTCAGAAACTGACCAAATTTTTGGGGGAACGTGATCTATATCTACTTTGGTATTTGACGGAAAGCTTGAGACGCTACGGGTCCGGATGATACAAAAGAAAACTTTTTCGCAAGTAGTAAGTGGCATCAGCACCAAATCACCAACTTAACTAGGTATATCTAAACGGATACAATAAAAGTTATGTTGCAGAAAAGCACCATCATCACTTCAGACGTTCATAAAGCAAATATAGGAAGAGAAAGTTATAAAGGTTTTTCTTTCCGCTTCGTCTTTTTACTTTTCACTTATTTCCAACTCTTAGGTGCAGCAGGATTTGTTTTTACTTTTTACTTTTCGTTTTCTATGAAATTCACTCTGGCGAGGTAGCAAAGATCGCCTACACTTGGCAAAGCGATGATGAGAATTCACTTGGTGTGCAATCTATTTTTCTTTCAATGTTCAAAGTAACAATTGTAGTGGGAGATTTTGGAGGGATTGTTTCCTCCCGCACTCTCTACTACACAACAGCAACAGCAGCAGACGAGTTTGCTCGTCGATGTGCCGTGTTCCTGGTTCAGTTAACACAAAAAGTGAGCTTGGTTCTTCTCCTGGCAAAAGTAGCTGCCGTCTACACACGACTGTTCTATTTCGCCAACTAAAACTGAGACTGAGTTAAAAATCTCACGCTTTGCTCTGCTCACATACGACTCGCAGAGTTAGTTGCCACTGTGTACAATGCCAGCCCAACTAGCAGCAAAGTGGACGAGGTGCTCGTTGATATTACCATTTGACTCGTGCAACTCGTGCTTTGTATCAGCAGCAAGGAAAAATATTTTGCCAGAAAAAGACCTGCTTTAGCTCGCCATAATACATTATGCCAGTTTGATTATAACTAGGCTTCCTGTATGTGTTTGTACAGCCATTGATACTTTGCTCTTGTCACTGTAATGTGTAATTGTGGATTCTCCGCAGCCGTCAACAAGACTTCCTTTGCATCATCGACTCTCACGTAGCCAAACAGACTTTTAAAATATACACACCCGAACACTTGTGATGTTTGCTCACTCTTCGTTTTCATTTGTCTTCTCCTCTTCTTCAGTCCTTTGCGAAATGTTATTGTTATTAGTAACAGTAAGCAGTGTTTAAAAAAAACTTTGCAGCTCTGCTTTCTCCTGTATGCTTCTCCTCAGACGTTTGCAAACAACAAACGACTCTCTTTTTTGCAGATTGCCTTTTCTCCTGCTTCCATGCTTTCAAGTGTACTTCTATTGGAGACTTTCTTTTCTCCCTTTCTCTCTCCCCATCTACGTGCGAGTCATTGCTGAACTCACACAACACTCGCTCGCTAGATACACAAAACAAGTCAAGTTTGCTTGGCTTCTACCAACTTCCGTCTCCTTCTCGCTTCCTTCCCTGCCTCCTCTCAACAAATATCCAGTGAAGAAAGAAAGAGATAGACCGGTAACTCTGTTCGTTCTTGGACTACTTCCTTCGCTTAGACTTTCCTTTCGCTATTGTAACTGAACAGTCGTTTGCGTATTGTTCATTTCACTGCTACCACTGCCTACAAAGACAAGAACGAAAAAGAAATACCCACTCGTTCTTAATATATATATTGATACTTAGCTCGATATAACAAAGAGAAAGGAAAATCAGAAAGGAAAAAGTTTAGCAGACTGGATTGTCGGAATATTGCTTTGTGCCTTGCTGGATCTTCCTTATTTTTGCGGCGGTGGTGGTGCTACTGCAACTCTAACGGTTGTGGTGGATGCATGCGAGGACCGACAAAGGCTCCTTCATTTTATTTCGTGGTGACTGATTTGCTTTTCTTTCGTTCACCACCGCTCAGTACATTACACGGCCACTCTTTCCCGCATTTCGAACATGTAGATTTTTGTGTGTTTTTCTTGTAAAACAAAGTAAAATTGTAGGAAGGGGTGTAGAAAGTAATGCTAATGCTTCCTTGTGTCTCCTTCCAAGAATCCGGGCTTCTTTCTTCCCAATTTTGAAGAAACTCGGTGCATTTTCAGAAGACAGAAAATGTTCAGGAGATTTTTGTCTGGCACGGGAAAAGTTGTCTCTCTGGATATTTCCTCTCGTCTCAAATCCACGGAAGGCAAAATCTGAGGAGCTGCAAGGCGATGACAAAAAGTACAATATAGTACTTTAAACTGAATATTATGCACAACTCTTAGTCATGAGCGTTGTGCATACATGTGCCCACAAGAATGAACAAATTATTAAATTCATTTCCACTGAGTCGTTTCTCTGAAACAAGTTTCCATTGTAATATGAATACTATTGTCACAGTGCCCATGTCCCACATTACCCATCTGCATCATTACGACTTGTCCCAAGTCAATAGGAAACGGAAAAGGGAGTGAAACAGAATGGACCATCGTTGCTCCTTGCGCTTTCCTCTTCATAATTTCATGCTGTACAACTTTCAGCGGAAGATTTCTTATCCTTATTGTCTAAAACAATGGCGCTCTCTACTTTTACTCCATTTCTATTCTCTACATTTATATTTTGTGTGTTGGTTGTGTTAGACCTGCTACTTGTCACCTCTCTAAACAACTTTATACTTTCTTTTGCCTCTTGTTTCTTCGCCTTTGTCCTTTCCCTACTTTCACGTTTTTGTGTACGTTCTCGGGCAGAGTGGCCTCCAGGCCATTCTTTTTCTTATCTTTGTGAATGCGGCAGTGGCCGTGTAGAAATCTTTGTAACAAACTAAGACACTATCACCACCATCAACGCTTCGAATAAATGTCTGGCTTTCTTCATCTTTGAGTACTTCTCAATCTCAAAGATTCTAAACAATAGGAAGGAATACGTGAAAGATTGACGCATTTATGCGGTTGTATGGGAATCAGGATAAAGAGAAAGAGATTTTACGTTCTACCACAAGGCCAAAACACGATAGAACTACGAGGTACTTGTTTCGCGCAATTATTTGCTTTTCCCTAGTCGTTTTATTCACTAGAATTCGCACTTAATATAGTAGAATCTTAATCTGTATTAATATGTAGTCCTAACTAACGAACTGCTTCCCGGCATCACCGCACACACATCTTAAGTGTCTGGCAGTGGCAGTGTTTTCTGCACATTCTAGACACCCTCTGTTGAACTACTTGATTTTGTAGCCGGGGATTTGACTGAAAGGGAGACTAGAACAGTGAACTTGTTTTAATCAATTTTTAATGCATTTAAACATCTTATTACTACTACTAAAATATTTCTTTCTCTGCTGAGGTGAGTTACATAAGACTCATAAGTTACACGAGTTACATAAGATTCCATGTTATTACATTTCAGGCATGTAAACATTCTTAGGTGGCCCCGTAACATTGGTGCACTCCAAAGATTCAAATTATACAATTATTTTATGGTTGCGATTTTTTTATGCAAACTTTACATTTGATACTTTGCCGGGCTCTGCTGCAACCATGACGCGCGGACAACGTTTGTTACAGGTATATGGAATTTAAACATTTTTCATTAAACGATGATTTAACCTGTGACGCTGGCGTTTGTTTTTAAATCAATTTTATAGGACGGATGAGTCAATCTCCTTTGTAAAGTCATCTCATGAATCCAACATTACACAAAAGGTAGAGCTTACAAATAAACTGATTGCATTTTTAGAACAGAGGTAAAGTGACGTGTGGAATTCCAATTCTATTTAAAATGGATGAAATCACACCCCACGTCGTTCCCCCTGAACCATAATATTTTTGTGAGTTCAGACTAGTAACGGGTAAAACTAGTTTCGCAATAAAATAATTCCCAACAATCACTGGTAGTCTAATATAATTTTTCCGTGTACGGAATAAGGTTGCCCGCAGCGAGGAGCTAGACAAAATGTTAAGTAACACCTAGGGGGTTTAAAGACATTTTCTGTAATACTAAAAGAAAGATTCCTACAAGTAACATAACAACGCATAAAAATAACAAGATTTGCTCCTTGCTTTTCACAACTTAAGTAAATTACAAAATGAATTTACTGCACCGAGCACGATTCTCTGTTCTTTACAGCCTCAAATTTCTGAAGATAAATTCAGCGGCAGTTGGACAGGTAAACGTTTTAAACGCTAAACAACACAAGTTTATGACTAAAACAATGACTGCTAAATTGTGAGCCTGAAGTAATTAACACTTCTGAAACATTCGTAAAATAATGAGAGAACCACTTTATTTTGGAATTAATGTATTAATGTTTTGATTTTTTTTAAAAGAATGATTAGACACTGGAAAAACAATGTGTCAATCTGCAGAGTTAAAACTTTTACCATTTTCCAGTAATGTATTTGACATTCATCCAGGACGGAGGATATAATGTTACGTGTAATAGTTACGTGTTAGAAGTCAAACCAATAAAATCACAAACAAGAAATTTAGTCAGTGTTGCAATACATCTCAACTATCTGCTTACTTTCTCTATGTGCAACAATTTTTTCTCTTTTTAATTACACAGTGCATGACAGTAAAAATGTGTATTTCACTTGAATCCGGACAACATTGCGTATGTATTTAAATTCTCCGTTTAAATATATTTTGAATAAAAAACGTGGATGAATCATTGATCTTGTTGATCTCACCTTCCTTTTGAATTATACAATGACGAGAATGAATTTGTAAAACTAAAATGAGGAGTGCGGATTTTGAAAGATAATGTGCAGAAAAGAAGTTATTAATATCTGCCACACTGCGAAGCAGGTTGATGGAAGTGACTATTCCACCATAAATATTAATACGGCAACGAATCCAGCAACAGCAGCATTAAGATTATTAAAACAATAGAAATGCGAAATCATTTCCTCTGTCTGTCAATGACAGACTGTCATCGCCATAAAATCACAAGCATTCTAAATCAAATTCTTCTCAGCTTTGGTGTTTGCTACCTTCAACATTAGAGCAGGGTAGCGCACCATTCAATCTTGAATCTATTCTGTCTCAACTGACCATGCATTTGTACACAGTGTTTCCAGTAACCTCTCAATCCTATCTGATGCCAATGATAAAATTCCAAGTATTTCATATAGCTACATAAAATATTTTAAGACGCTTTTACAGTTCCACTCCACTTTGACATCATTATTTGACATGAATACGCTGCAACTTAAGAAATCCAGACAGTTCATCTTAGGATACCCTCCACGCTAAAATGATTGAACGTTGATAGCTAGCTGCACTCACATTCTACAATTACTGGCAAGAAGCATGATCCAGATCTTCTTTTTGTTCCACTTTGTCTTTGAAAGTGAAATTCAGCAAACAAAAAGTTCATAGTACTGATTTTCCTGTTATTGAGATTGTGGACTGAGATTGTGGACCAATAATACACTCAACAAGACGATTAAGCATAAGAGGATAAACAATCAAACTTTGTTTTGAGAATCAATGCAGTTCCTACAACTCTGTTTTGCTTTCATGTACTAATCAGTAGAGTAAAATATTTCGGTATTGAAAAGAAACGTCCAATTGAATAGCAAATTTCAAAATTGGAAGATATCTCAAAAAGATCATGGTTGAATCTGAATACAATATTTTAGATGAAGAAAGATTAACGTCTAAATTTCTTTCTGTCTGCGTTGCACAAATATTGAGAAATGGATGTTTTCAATTTAGACAGTTTTATTACTATTACTACCATTGATAAAAACAAGATATTTTGACACGTATTGAATATAGAGAGACCTCCAATTTCGTTTTGGTTGGATACTTTTATATCCAAACAATTAAAATTTAACCTCTTCTCTTCCCTTGTATATTTACGTACGTGCTATTTTTTCTAAGCGAGTTGAAAAACTATCAACCAAATTAAATTGATAAGTTTTCAGTCTGCGTACCAATCACGGTTTTTTGAGTTACTTTCAAACTAAACCTCCTTGAAATTTTTGCATGTCATTTAAGAGATTCGCGTTAAATTTAAATTTATAAGTTTTAATTTAAGTATTGTTCTCCTTTTCTGCTATAATTTATTTTTAGTTTTAAAGATCGATCAAGTGAAAAAAGTACAGCGGGTGACAGTTTAAGGAGATATGTAACGACGTTTAATTAAATTACTTATAATTCGTAATAGTACAGCCTGTACTGTACAGGGAGTATCGA
>VYYJ01000544.1:0-53473 GCA_021029165.1 Cyphoderus albinus
TTGGTGTGGCATGTGACAGTGACTACTGGTCGTGGGATTGTGAAGCTGCAGCACCAGTGTACATTGTAATGTATACAGATTTAGAATTAACCGGAACCCGACTCATAGACACAGACGGCAGAGCAAACACACATACAATCGTTACATGTCAGTTTTTCTCTCTTGTGGTTTTTTCTATGGAATAGGGAAAGTGTGGCTTCATGCATGATAATGATGACGACGACGTTGGTGGCGCACAGGGCCGTGAAGGATTCATTTGGAGTTGGTAGTAGCCAGCAAAAAATCTAGCCAAAAATATGCTGCTCTCATCTCAAGTGTTTACTCATAGAATCGGTGACTCGCTCTCGGTGCCCTGGAAAGTTACGCTCTCTTGTCCATCCAGAATGAATCGGAACTCCAGTGGATTCCGGCTGTAAAACAGCGACTGGCTGACTCAAATTTAGACATTTATGAGACGGGAAATTGAGAAAAAATACGGACCTAAATAACGCGAATGAAGTATACAGAGCTGGAAGAATAATGTTTGCTTTGGTTGCTTGTGTGGAAGGCATGTGCAACAACGTTTCGATCCTTGCAACAGTCGAACAAGAGAAAAGAAACCCGTGTAAATTGTGTGCGAATTCGACGACTCGAATGATCACAAGAGATCCTATCATCAAGATCAACGAAAGGGAACTCTGCTGACGAAGCAAAACGAAAGTTGAGCAATAAGCAAAATCAGGGCCGTAGTATGGACATTGTATTCATTCACGATTTATGATATTATTTGTAAATGTAAAAATGATATGACTCATGACGGCTCTAGCTCTATCTTTCCTTGAAGTTGTTTGATCTAGGTGTGTGGGACAAAATATTTGTTACGTTATTACAACACTCACAAGGGATGCGTCAGTTAGTTTCATCTTTATTATGACGAGTCACTAACTTTTCCTTGAAGCTTTCGGTGACTGCCTCTGATTCAAATGCTGACGGTGTAGGTCTGAAGTCTGTTTGATTTACTCGCAATTTCGACTACCTGGTATTTTATAATCGAAGAACAGACCTTTGATTTATGTTTTTGAATAACAATATTAATTCATTAATTATAATTAATGATATGATACTAAACAATTTCAATTACTTTTACATAACCCTTGAAATTGTATTTATGTAGTTATATTTAACTGTTAATGCCAATCAAATTATATCTCTTTTTATGACTTTTCACTCAGATTTATAAATTGTGTCTGCACCAAATTACATGCTCAGCAGTTTTATTTTCAAATAAAACTCGACACAGTTCTTATAGACATGGCGCTAACCCAATTTATTTCATGATGCTTCCACATTTGCTTTTATCCTTACAGTATGATTATGATTATACTGCTTTTCTCTTAGCAAAGATTGAAACGCAGCGCAATATTGAAAAAGTTGCCCTTCCATCCGTTTAAATCTCTTCTCATTTACGAGACTGTCTCATTTAACGTAAAATAAAATAAAACATAATGAAGGGATACACACACAATATTCATAAAGCAGCATTTTGAAACAAGGATAATGTGCATTACATGGGGTGCAGTGCACCAACCTCCATTCAGAACAAATGCTCACTTATTATGTAACAACACACAGTGGGAAGTAACGACTGACGGCAATTCTCGAATTGCACACCAAGTATTTTTCCTTCATTGCCTTTTTTCCTGAGAAAAACCTTCAAGTGACACATTCTCAGAACGAATAAAGCGTAATAGTTCTTGCAGGGCAGGGTAAAATGAAAATGACTGTGGTAAGCTTCTCTGCGTGGCCATGCATTTTCCTCAAGATTTTCTTCGGATTTTAGCTGCAACCACTTCGTTTTCAAGTTTGGTGGTGTGAGCCAAAAGTGGTTGTGCTGTGATAGCGAGTGGAGCGCCCCACACGCTGCAAGTGACAAATCCTCTAATAATCATAATCATAATAATCATCATCATCGGATAACTGTATCACTCATTATCCAAGATTAGTGGAGCACTTTTTGGAGTCTTAAAATGTGTGGCAGTAAATTTCGTGTGAAAGTATCACAGAGTGCTGCTGGTAAAGACCCACATGTATGCTTTTATACTTAACTTGTAAATGCGTAACCTACATAATGGACTTGAATACTGCAAAAATAAGCGTAGTTGGGCTAGCTAAGTTGCAATGACACTTGTCCCCGAGAAAAGGAGGGGAAAGTGAAAAATAACACGGTTTTGGCAAAACTCGCAGCGATAATAATTCCAGAGAGAAATCTTTGCGTGATATTTTTGAGTAAAAACGCTAGAAGAGACGTGTAATCATATAATATTTAGTTAAGACCTTTCTTGGTTTTATAAAATCGTTTCTACTTGACAAATCGCATCGAGTGTTATCTTATCAGAGACAAACGCACGTTCATGCATTTTTCATACTTTTAAACACGATCCATGAGGAGAAAATCAGTTTCTCTTAATTTTTCAAGAGAACGCCGGATTAGATCAACGGCAGGAAACTGTAAATTTTTAACAATGGAGCGTACATTGAAAAAAAATCCTACCCTCAAACGAATGAAGCACGCAAAGCATTGACCGAGTTAGAAACTGTCGCCACATTTTGTATCTTGGATTGCTTAAGTATGAGTATCTTACATCTCAAGTGAAATTTCACCATGTTGCATAAATCCAGACGGCTATGTAAGAAACATAAGTAACGTCATTATTATTTTGGGTTGTAATGTAACACGCAATTTTATAAAAAAAAATGAAAAGTTCTTTTAAAGAAAAAAATTGTCTAGTCGTGCAGTAGAGAGAGAAATTTTTGAAGGATGAAAACTGAGAGGAAACGGAAGAAATGGATAAAAACGAGACGAAGAATAGCTTTAATATTATACGATGATGATGTACGAAATGGATGGATACAAGAAAAGCAACAAACAGCATTATTTTCTGGCAATCTGTCTCCGCATATTTTGACTGTCTGTTGCAATGCCCATGGTGGCGATGATGATTACTATGAGACAATTTGAGATGACAAGGAGAATGACAACGACAACGATCACCATCTTTGCTGCACCAACAGACTAAAGAAGGGACATGTGCATACAAACATCCAAGATGCTGTCCTATCGTAGCAAGCCAAGTGGTAACATACATGCCTACATACATAGATACTCCAATTTCTTTCCTCATAAATAAAATATAGTCCTTTTGTAACCTAACTGAGCATACCAACTCAAGATATGCACATTTAAACATTAGTCATTTGGATTTAAGTTTTGGATAGGAGGCAAGACTGAATATTTTTGAATCAGGATGCTGCTTTGGAGTATTTCAACGTACAGCGATAAATAGAGTGACAACAAATGGACCAAAGAAAATGGCATTCATCCACTCACAAATACCGTTCGAGTCATATCAAGAATTTGTGTTGGCTGTTTTCTCCTTCCAGTGCAGAACGACTGATCCAAACCAAGTAAAGAGATTCGAAAGGGAAAAGGAATAAATAACAGAGCAGTAAGTCAAGTTACATCGTCGTCTCCGACGTCGGGTTGTATTTCCATTTTTATAGAGGAGGATGAAGACGAAGGAGGAAGGAACACGAACATGAGTGAAGTGCAATCATGGACCAAGTTAAATCGAAGAAGAGAAAAGGAAACATGAGTGACGAAAACACACACACATCACATCACATCTTTTTCTTTCCTGCTGACTGACTGACTGTCTCACTACCATTATTGCTTTCGCCTCAACACCACGGCAAGCTGACGAAATAGTAATATGTTACATGTGCTCTTGTCCCCGTATTTCCAGCATCGGTTGTAACCCTACGCTTATTTGTAGTTTGTGTACGCATGCCTTACCATATAACACCTAGTAAAATGGGACTACGGGACACATGATAATGTGATATAAAAATGGGAAAAACACCCACAATAACAATAAGAAGAACAGCAACAAGAAAACACAAAATACATTTTATGATGTAGCTTTGCGGACTGTATTGCGTTCAGCATCGGGCTGGGTAATGTAGGAGAACATACTTTACCTTTTATGGATGTGTTTCGACTAAAATTGATACAGAGACCAGAGACGGAAGAAACAAGTTTACTTGTCTTGTATTTGTGTTTTCTGAGAGGGTAAAAAAGTAAAAAGGGGAAAGTCAGCCAAAGTAATATCCATCAGTGTGGCGAAATAATTTCATTTCCACATGCTACTATACCAATATACCATACAACAATGAGTTACTCGCAAAAATAGAAATACAGAAGAGAGTCTTTCTTTGTGGATGTGGAGGTATGCAGCTTGCACCATATTCATTATTTGTGTGTGTGTGCGGTGGTGACTGCTCTCTTCTAGTAACAGTTATAGCTGCACTATAAAGATATGTTTCTGGCTGGATTCCCGAAGTAAAAAACATCCGGGACGTTAGAAAAATTCTTGGCAGCCAAGATATGACTTGTCAAAGAAAGTAGAGAGAAAGAGAGGATGGAGAAAGAGCTTATTCGTTTTCTCCTCTTGAGCCGTTTGATTACTACTAGAACTATTCGTAGTGCTATTATTATTGCAGTCGGTGCCTCCATTGTACCTCTACGACTGTGTCTACAACTACGACAACGTTTTGATGCTGCTCTTGCAATGCTACTGCTGTTTTATTACCATTTTTCTTTTGTTGTTCTTACTTACTGCTCCGGCAAGTGACTTGCACAAGTAAATACACAGCTCTGGAGATGTAGTTGTTGTTTTTGCTCGCTTAAATTGGAGAGCGAAAAGTCAATGTACTTACTTTTACTACATCGTCATCGTCATCAGGCTTTTCTACTCTTTCTATTCTTATTTTTGGGCAAAAAAAGTAATAATGATGAAGTGTTGCTACTTGCTCCCTTGCATTTCCTTCTCCATTTTTACTACTCTCTTTCCCTCTCGCTTGCCATCTTGGATTAAATGAAAAGAAGTTGGGAGAATACGAAGTGTGTTCACTCATTCTCTCCTCACCAGCCATACACACACTTTCATTCATAATTCCTCCAAGAATAATGGTTGTTATGTGCAAACACGGGTCTCGGTATAAAACAAAAATAAAAACAACTGTGTGTGAAGGACTTTAGAGTTCTTCATAGACAAATCAACGGTTCTTTATTATATGGTTCATTCACATAGACTGCCAGTATGTATAAATATTCACAGTTACATTGGTTGCTCTGCTCTTCTCTGCTCCAGAGCACTGGCATTATGGGAGTTTAGTTGGAGAAAGTAAGTAACGATACGCACTGTACACACACATTGTAAAGAAACAAACAATGGACACGGATGGATGCAACGGCTGTGAGGAGTAGGGAAGACGAGGAAGAAAAGAGACAAGGCGAGGCGAGCTAAATTCTTCTTCTTATGGATAGTTGGTCTCGTTTTTGCGTTCTGGCCGGTTGAATAAGGAGAGAAAAGAATGAAAGAAAATTGATGAAAAGGTTTCTCCTTTTCATTCTTCTACCAACCACACACCACTCCACACTTATCATCATCAACAAAGGAAGTCAACAATATAATGGTGTCAACAAAAAGTGGTGATGAAGTAACATAGCGTGGCATTGAATACTTGGATTTCACTTGAAAACTAAACAATATAATATTACAAGATAATATAATAATAAAAAGCCCTGATGAATGGTCCTGCTGGCGTTGTCCATAAATATCTCGAATAGCAATCCTTCAGAAAGTGGCTACAATAAAAATCTCTCTGATTAAACCATTATTTTTATTATTACCCTTTTATATATTGAAAATAAAATAGAAAGAAAGGAGAGTATCTTTTAGTGCATCACAAAAAAACTACAAGTGAGCTGAGGCATAAAACAAGAATAAATATAGAATAGAAAGGAACAAGAATGCACACTTAAATTTATTTACGTTTCTTCTATGTCAAAGGAGAAGAGAGCATGTGGAAGGCATTTTATTTCTTTATATGTGTAGAGAAGAAGGAAGGAGTGACTTAAGGGTGAAAGAATCCCTTCACTGAAATTACTACTGTACGTGTTTTATACTTATTAGCTCAATGAGGACTGCTCCACTTTCGTGAGCAGCTTTGACTGGAGACGTTTCGTGTGCACAATGAAGATAAGTAAGTTTAGTACATATAAGTACACTGTGTGGGTAAGTTCTAAGTATGCGTTTTCTTATCATCATCGAATTCATTCATTTTCCCTTGCTCTATGCTACTACAGACTAGTACTGGTGACAATAAAAGGAAATGTGAAAGGGAGACAACACATTCACGTTATAAATGAGCCGGCTAATGATAATAGGCTTCTCTCTCCACTGTTCCTCCATCATCATCATCCCTTTGGCTTGGCATAAAATTATTTACATTGTGGATTGTGGAGACGTCTAACTAACTTTTTTTCTCCCTAATTAAAATAGTGCCAAAAAGGAGAAACACACTTTTCAAATGCCACATGAAAAGACGGAAACTTTTGAGATGGAATTTCACCCTTCGTTCTCGCAACACAAGCAGCTTTACTAGTAGCAAAAGTAATCAAATAACATGGGAAATTCCACGCTGAAAAGATTTGCAAACTCTAAAGAACAAGGATAATAATAATAATAACAAAGCGATTCACTGACACAAAAGTTCTAAAAGTAGTGAGAAGCATAGGTTGTAAACACCGGTAAAATAACACCGAGAAAGAGAACTGTTTTTGAAGAGAAAAAGACAAGTTTCAAAAATACCTCCAAGCCAGATGGTATTGAATTTCACTATTATTTTTATTAAGTAGTTTGGCGCATGTGCAGAATATAAAAGTGGTTAAAACCAACTGCCAGCTTAATTTTGACGTCTCTTTCTTTGCCTCATCATTCGAGTCAACGTTGCTTGACGAGATGACTATTGTTGGGCGCACCCGAAAGACATGACTGAATCAGGAAGAAAGATGACTGTGAGTGAAACATCTGCAACTTATGTAAGTATGTGGCAGATTTTCTTAACTTTGGTTACATAGATGTATACGACAATATTATAACATGTTTTGCTTGTATTTTTATTCATTTCTTTCATTCACTCACTACTCATTCATTCCTAGTATTCCATTCTTTTCACCTAATCCAATGTTTACACATGGTCTTAACATTCTTTCCCAACTTTTCAGAGTTTCACGTTTCTGGCTATGACTGTTTTGCCATGTACGTGCACTTCAACAGGGCATAAAATAATTTCATTGTAGTGATAGTATCATCTTTTGAACAAAGGGAAAGAGAAAATGGTGCACACCAACAGTACCGTAGTGTCCACAGTCACCACTACCAATGCTGTTGCAAAGCCGGATTATGGATGATTGAGGAAGAGGTTGTGGCAAAGACTACAAAGTGGTAAATAGCAAGAAGAGTTCATAACTGCAGCACAATTGCATTTTGTGTTTACCATCTTGTACTTAGGTAGGTATAGTGTACATATTTACGTGGAACTGTGTTATTTTAACATTACACCGTGAAATATTGCGCACAATACACCAAGAGCCAGGGCACAAAACTTTCATAAAACCCAACGGCTATCATCAAACTATCCATCCCTCTTTTATTCCCTTCCATTGTTGTTTTCTTTATTTTTTATGATTCCGAGAAGCAGAGAAAGAGGAGTTTAAACTTAAACCGTCATCATCACCGTCGCACGTTTTTGCTAGCTGTGTCCCAAATAGCCAGATTCAGAATCACCGCATCACCATCAGCAGCGTCCCTGTCTCCATCAAGCTCATCTTTCTCGACACAATAACGTTCGGGTTGACACGAGGACAAAAGGGAAAGAAAAAAATCTTTCAGGGACGACACATTCACAACTCACAACGACAAGAAAGAGGCCAACAATAGAGCCACTTTTCATTCAACATAATACAACTGCAGCACAGCAGCAGTAGCAAATACAACAAGCTATACATAATAATAAGAGAATATTACAAAACACCCTGCAAAGTCTGACGCTCGCTCACTTTCCTTTTATGCTCTTCTCAGGACAAGTAACAAACACCACTCTTCATTCTGCCTCACTCAAGAAGAATGTTTTCATTCAGCCGGAGTATTCTTTACGGGCTCCCTCCTGGATTTCACTTCGCCTCTGCTTTCATCATTTGAATACCACGCCAAGCCAAAACTTTCCATTTTTATTATTATAGAAAAGAATCCAGAGCGGTGAAAGAAAGGAAAGGACCATGACGGCAACTTTGCTGGCTTAGTTAGCTTAACAAAATAGAATGGTGCGGTTAAGCTGAAAACTTGCATGCATTGTTATGCGGAAAATGATCGCTCACTTTCGCATTAAGTTTCGCGGAAATTAAAATAAATAAATAAACAAATGAAACGGATGTATCTTCTCGTGGCATTCACTATTCAAGCCACTTTGTGCACTTGTGTACCCGTTGAAAAGTTGGGCATCCCCTCCTTGTTATGTATGACAAGAAAAGACAAATAGCCTATCATCTGCCAATCTTCACTATCATTTGCAATATATCAGTGTTGTTATTGCGTTGCTGCTTTCCCAAACGCTGGTGTTCCTCAACAATGGTTGCGGTTGCATGCCATTTCAGCAAAAATTTATACACGCCTCACTCACGCACATTGTGCTCACGAACCTTAAAATGGTAGCATTTAACTTGTGTACTCGTTTGTTTTATGCTTTCTTGACAATACAACTACCCTTCCATTGAACATGGAAAATTTACTACAACATTGGTGCTCTTTGCATCACTTAATATTGCACCATAAAAAGCAATCTAGATGTCCTCCACAAAAACGTCATTCAAGTCGCACAAGAAACGATGTTTACAAAGACTCGACATGTGGACACATCCCTTCCTATTCTGTAAAAAATCCAAGAGAAACTAGAAAAGTAACTAAATTGTTGAATGGATGAATTTTGTGCAAAATGGAAAAAACGAAAAAAGGTTCACTGCTTTAGAAATGGTTAAAACGAGAAACGTAGAAGAGAGCAAGGACAAGCAAAAAGCAACCTTTCTTTTTTCAAAATTTGATCTCCTGCATTCTGCTTTTTTCTCTTTTTCGTTGTTATAATTCCTTCTATAAGTCAAAGAATACATTCCGAGCAGACACAAATACATAATAGAACTGAGTAAAAAAAAGAACCTTTTTTTCCGACCACTTCCTTGCTTCAGCTTCAGGTCGGTCGCCAATGATTTCCCTAGAGAATTGTAGTCAGATCTGGCTTCACAGTCAATTTTACAGCAAAAGCCTTTATACAATGCAGCAGCTAGACTAACTTTTGTGTTCCAAAAGAATGGTAGTAACAGTTTCGTGAGTGCACCATAGTTCAATGTGTCTCTTTTTAGCTCTGTAAAAATAGTGATCAGCAGACTCCGTAATAACGAAAAGCGGATGTGAGCTTACTTAGATATATCGTATAGACAGCCAAGTATTTAGATTGGTCATTGTACTTTCTCCAGTTTTTTGTTTGCCTTTAGTAGAAAAGATACTTGTGATGAGTCCCTTATTTTTATAAGCCGTTTTTCTCTGCTCTAACGCAAAGTATAAAGCGATAACTGAAAAGTTATCCAACACGCTTTAATTTAGCGTTCACGCAACCTCTTTGAAACTAGTATTTATTTTTTGAGATACTCTACTGAAGTTTACGAATGTTTAAAAGTAATATTTTTTAACAAAGCGTCTCCCCTGTTGATAATCCTTCGGGTTCTATTTTTACATTTACGATGTAAAACAAAGTTTCTGCTTTTCATTTAAATTGTATTGCGAGTTCTGTGGTCCCAAATATAAACTCTTCTGGTAAATACAATAAATACACACTGGTGCAGTAATGAGAAGTTCATCTTCACACCACACGATGTAACAAATGTAATACGTTTTACAAGTTACTTTTGCAGGATAAACGACTTTTCTCTTCGATCCTGCTGCTGCTACTGCTGGTCAAGTACACGTTTTCCCCGGTAACATACCAACTCTTAAAATGCATTAAGTTGAAATTAAAAGTGAAGCAAAACTGGACGATGCGTTGGATCTTGTTTTTGTATTTATGTTACGCTCCGCTTCATGCATGTTTTCATTAAAGAGCCTCCGTGTACCCAATATTTAGCGCATTTTAATTCACCATTTCATACCCTCGAGAGACGAAAAGAAGATGAAACGAAATATTATTCTTTTTCTCTGAATTCTCCTGTTCCCCTTGCTCTTGGTACTACTCACAGACACAGAGAAAACTAGGACAGGGAAATGGCTTCAAATCCTAGTCTAGCTGGTTTATACTGGCTTTCCAATCGACTTTCGTTACCCAGTCTTTGCTAGTTACATAGGTAAACGATACATATTCATTCATATCATTTCATAATATAAATCTGCCTATAAACTTTTCTCCGCTACGCTGGTTCGTTTTTCTTTACTTAAAACTGCCAAGTCACCAGCGAGTGAAATGAGGATGGATTTATTTTCGTAGCTGCAAAAGCTTGCCGACAAATTGAAGAGGCTAGGGAAAAATTTTGCATTTAGATCACAGGAAAGAAATGGCGTATGATATTTCCCACGTTAGTACAAACCGTTTGGTTCCGACTTGGTAACATCAGTTGCCATTCAAGTTTTCAAGATAATATCTTCAAAAACTATGGCTATGACTGACTATGAAGTGGCGACTTGACTGTGTCGTTGTCCTTTTCTTAGCTCTAAAAAGTAGGACAGCGCTTGAGTCATTGGCGGACTGTACTGCTGACTGTTGTGTTTAGGGCATTTTGAATATAACCAAATGTCAGTTCAATTTTTGGCTTAGATAATTTTTTCTTTCTTAGAATACATAAGAAACCGTTGTTTTATGAAAATAGAAAATCTTTATCCGTCCAGATGAATTCAAAAAGAAAGGCACGGATGGTGATGACGGGAAGAATATTAGATACTTTTTGTGCGGTATTCCATGCAATATGCATTCAAAGAATGTATGATCCTTGAATTTAGACAGGTACCTAGAAAGGAGGAATCTAGGTCTTGTGTCTTTTTAAGTGAGTGGGTTACGGGTTGCGTTACACTCAATCGAGTCTTGGTGGCTTTATTCTGCTGATGAATATTGTATTCATTCAGGTATAAATATGGAAAACGTGGCTCTATCTGGTTGCGTAACTGACTGTGAAAATAAGGAGATGCGAGCACTACTGAAGCAGGAAAGATAGTATTGCCTTGTTTTTTGCAACAACGCAAAAAAACTTTTAAACTGGAACATTGTAAGAGCCGGTACATAATGTAATACAGGGATAAATGCATGTATGCCAAAGGCAAGGAGAGAGCAACCTTCTGACTCACTGTGGTGTAGGGCGAGAGAAGAGAAAGCGTACAACTGAAACGAGTGGATATTTTCCTGTTTATTTAAAAAACATCAGAACAATGTATTTCAGCATGAAGAAAGCACGTTTACAACAACCTTATGGTGCGAGTAAGTTTTAGGTAGCAGAAAACAGGGAGAAGCAGCTGAAGGCAGGATGATGCTTCTCTGCTCTTTTCCGTATGTCTTGTTCCGATTTTCGTCACCAACAGGGAAGACCAAACAACTTGTGAATGTAAACAAGAGGAAGCTTGGGCCTCCTGCCAAGAATGGAGGAAGCTGGGCCGAGGCTGGTTTTGCTTGCAAAATTAGTTTCGTCTTCGAGAGTGAAATATTTACGTTGTACACCAACTGAATGTGTTATTATTGCTGTACCTGAGTACTTAACTTGTAACATATTTGTGTGCAGCCCAAGCGTCAAAAGTCACTATTCACACAAAACGAAGAGAAAAAAAGAACAATGACGATCTCCAAGTTATCAATGTACAATTATGCAGTTTTCCTTCCTCCCATTTGGCACGCTACAGAATGTCTCTGTCCATGTTCATTTGTAGCAGGTTTGTAGGACATGAATAAAATGCAGGTGGCAAATGCTTTATCAAATAAACAGTTTGACCCGGTGATGACAACAAACCTTTTAATGGAGGAAAAGGAGTGCGATAAAAAAGATGCAATTTTCAGTAGCAATTTCCATTGAAATGGCGGAACTGAAGCCCAACTGAACCAGTAAATGTACGAAATGCATGGCATGGCGAATAAAACAGAATGTTCCTCAAAATGCACTGTTTATGTCTTCACTGTATGGACTTCCTTTTGCCAGTTAACTGTGTAATAATATTAATGGTGGCACGTGAAGAGGTTGAAAGGTGGAAAGTTGGTGTGTTTTCGTAAGGGAATGGCATCATTCCTGTGAATCTTATGACTATATTAGTTTACCGTTGGGCCTGCGAAATTGCTCCGGTGTGTTTTATGGACTTGCTACAGAAGTCCATAAAAGATATAGAATTTCTCCTCTCAAAGTGAAAAAATAAATAGTGGATGTAAATAACAGTTGGAGATGGAACTCACCAGGGAGTGTTGCAGTTGTGAGTAAGCGTGAGGTAACGAGCTCCCAAGTTGTACAACATCCGGAGTACCGCCAAACTGTTCCCAATGGCATGGCCCCCTTCGACCCCAATAAGACTTCCAATGCGTCCATTCTGATGTGCTTTCTCCAGTTCTGAAAAACGTGGAAAAAAGTAACGAAAAAGTCAGATTGATTTTTTGTTTCATTGTTATTTTATTGTGATATTCTAGATTAGTGGACGTATAATTCTCATCAACTTCACTAATTAAATGGGAGACTACATCAACTTAAATTTAAACTTTTTGTTTTGCTCCTTCGAAAAAACCTGTCTATTAAAACGCAAGATCGTGAAATAAAAGCTTAGGTAAAAGCCACATTTGGCACGGAATTTTAAAAATTCCCATTTTTACTAATAAAAATTAAATGCGTCTCGTCGACAAAATGAATATATTACTCTCTTCAACCCATTGGCCTCGCACGTTGACTTGATTATTAATACACATCTAGATAACAAAAGGTCTTTTTACTTGTTTGGATAAACTCCGTTCTGATGGAATAGCATTAACCTATTTTAGTTTTCAACTGAAATTCTGTTTCCTGTTCTATAACTGCATTGTGCAATAGTACGCAGCAGAGATTGGGAGGCGTCTCAATCTTTCCCAAGAAAAAAAATCAGTTTTGCGTGCTAACAAGGAGCTTTATTGTGTCTATCTGAGAATGGAAATCTTTTCGCCACTGATTATCTCCTTGCTTGAAGTAACTTGCAAACTTTGCTTAAAGCTCAATATAGTGAACACGAGAGCTCCTCATTATCATAAATCTATTCACTTGCCCCACCTGAGGCTTACATTTGAGCATGAAAATAATAATGAAGGCTAAGGCATGCATAAACGTTACCAGACCACAGTATACACATTGCATCACGTTTCTCTCTGCTCAACAAGCAAGGCTTACATGATTAGTTTTTTGTGTAGACTACCGTAATATATTATGTATTAGGATAAGTATTGTCTTGCAAACATCAAAGCCTCTTCCGTGAAGGACTTTCATATACCCTAGGAATACAGAATCATAGGGAAACTGCGCATTATTTAAGGCCTGGCTTTTCCCCAGCTTTTTCTTCCCTTTCATGTTTACTTAATACAGTGGGTCCGCGAGTCTGAGTGTGGAAAGAAAGTGCACACGGTTCGAATCAATTTATTAGCCTTAGATTACTCTTTTTCATCGCTCGTCTTTTTACCGTGAGGCAGGGTAAAGGCTATAGGTTTTGCTAGACAAAACTTATGGACGGCTGGACGCACAGCAAAAACAGGAATTTTCGCTGGTATAAGAAGCGTGATGCCCACAGTGATTTACATGACATGACAGTCCTTCAATATATGTTTCTCAGGAAGGATGACAAGACTAATGTATAACCTTCAGCTTTCATTTCTTCATATCTCACACGAAATAATAAAAAGAAAAAGACAGACGAGGAGATGAAAAACATGCACGATCAAACTTCCTTTAGTGTAGTTGAGTCATCATCAGCGCTAGCATTGTTATTATGATAAAGTTTTTCATTTATTATATTATTTTCTTTTGCTTTTCTTCCTTGAATATTCCATCGCTTTTGATTTTCACATGTGAGGGGCATACCCAAATAGAATTCGGAACCGGTCAATGCGAGCATTACATTTATATTATTATCCAGATATACAATAACAAAATCTAAACTATAGGAAAACTTGCTGACTGACGCGACAGTGGGTGTAGAAGTATCAGAACCACAGCCGTAGGTAGTTCATAGCATTAGCAGACACTTCAGACTTTTGCAGACAGAGTATCAAGAGAAGGAATGCTACAAAAGTGGTGAGAGAAAAAAGATCTTTAACAATTTTCAACACGTACATACAATAAACTAACCTCATTCATAATATTCTTATTACTTATTTTTATTGTAAAGATAGCCTACTATTCTACTTTTTGTAGAAGAAAAAAAGAGTAAACAAAAGTGAAAGATTGAAAAAGCGAGTAAAAACGTTTTCCTCTTCTTTCTTGATATAATGCCAAACTCAAGTCGCAAAAGTAAGGTAAGTTGGAAAAAGGGTATTTCTTCCTTTAAGGAATTTATTATGACTGTCTACCTACCTTCGTATTATTAACCTACCTACTTTTTCGTATCACCTTTAGGTACATTTAGCTTTCTTCTTTCTTAACTTTATTGCCTTTTCCTTTCTTGTCTGTCCAAAAGCTAAGGCTGCTTAGTTTCGTCATACGCCAAAATAAGGAAGTCAGTGAAAATGCAGACTAGAATTCATAAAAGCACACCGAGAGAAGACTAGACACTCAGCTTCAGATATAAAAAAGAGAATGATGCTTGAATGAAATGGCAAGGATAAAGAATTTTTCCGAAGTTGGGTAAGAGAGAGAAAGCAATGAGTAAATATACTCTGAAAGAAAGAAGAACAAGAAAAAATCCCATTGTACTCATAGCAAATCTAATAAGAGACGACCATGTTTTCTTCGTAAAAAATATATGTTCAATACCCCATCCTGCCCTTTTGTGTTTCACCATCAAAAATGGGGCAATGTTTGAATTGTTTGGTACTAATGAAATAATGGCTGTTTTCTTCATCTCTTCCATACACCCTACCTTCTAATAAATTCATCCAAGCGATGGCTTTGGTCGAAAAAAGTTTGTAATTCACAGGTAACTGGATGCTTAAAAGGCAGGAATGTATTTAACTCAGACAAATCTTTCAGCCTACTTTGACAACAAATCAAATTCCCCTTTTTGCATTTTTAATCCTACTCAAACCAAACTTACAAATTATAACAGACACTTGAATACCTTCGTGTCTGTCAAAAGCCTCTTCTTATTGGCATTTTTTTTGTGAGGGTCCCAGAATCTTATTGTAGTTTCAAAAACCGTTTTAACTTTTTAAAACGTATCCTTCATGTACATAAATGCTTCCTTCCGTTTCTTAGTGGGTAGAAAAAAAGAAAGTAAAAAAATATTGACCAGTTCAGCTCCCCCATTTATATACAGTTTTCAACCACAACACTCACCCATTTTCAAAAGAAATTGCTACACAAAAATTCCTCCTCATTCTCAACTATCTTTGTGTTTTCCTTTGTGTGTTCTGAATACATTATTTTATTATGTTATTAACTGTGTTACATAGCACAGCCTATTAAAAATGTCTAGACTAGACATGGTTCCCACATCTTGCCTTGCCTTGTGAAAATTCTTTACTCTGGCTTTTACAAGGAGACTGGTGTAAAATTCCGTTTTCAAGAGAGATATAAATACATAGTACTGTAGGTTGAGTCAAGCAGACAACTTTTATTACATATTCAATTTCCCATCAAAGTTAAAGCAATGATAAAACAAGCATGAGCTGTTGTGTAAAGGATAAGGGCGAGTAATTCAAATAAGAAAGTGTAAGAAGCAAAGATTAGTTTAACATAATTCTAGGAAAAGTTAAAAGGCACTAATAATGTTATTTCAAGCCAATTTAAACCGGTCCCGGCCCACACACGTACTCGTTATGCATTCACCCTCGAAACAATACACACCATTTTGCTCTGTATGTGAAGAAATGAAAACTATTCGTCTCTAAACTTGTACAACCTGGGGTAATGTCAGTCTTGGAAAAACATCTTTCACATTATGAATGCATGAAACTAATCACAACACAAGATTACAATAGTATTACACATGCATTTATGCAATTTGCGTATCGTAGCTTAGAAAATGAAACAAAGAAACAAGAATTGTGATGCATACGTATGTTATAACTTTTGAGTATGAATAGTTGAGAGATTAAGAAGGAAAGTTTACTACGTAGTACGCACTTACACAAACATCAAAAATGGATTTAAGCAAATTTAGTTTTTCCCTTGTATGTACGCGACTATTTCTGCCCTATCTGAACAGGATTTTATGCAATAATGGCATGTACAACATAGAGTGAGTAGGACGAATCAAGAACATAACTCAGAAACGAGTAAACAAACAAGACACAAGACAAAAACAGATCTCTTTCATCCTGCAATTAACCGGTGAGTGGAAAGTCTGTTTCTTGTAGTGAGTGAAAGCATTTCATAAATTAAATACCTATGAACAAACGTGTAACAAAATAGGTAAAATGGCAAACTCACTCATTTTTTGAAGAACAAATAAAATTTTTTATTGAAGCAAGACAAGATGTAGCAAAGAACACGAGTTATTCATAAGTGTAACATCAAGCGGCATATTCATGAAATGGAGTACAAAGATTTATGGCCAGTAAAATGAATTTCTTCTAAGCAAATGAGCTGGTTTATTCACTCGTCTGCTGAAAGTATCCTTGTCAAGTTATTACCATTTTCATGTGCATTCCCATCGTCATCTTCAAAGATGCCAACGGAATGACGAAAGTGCGTGCAGGCCTTCATCTTCATGATACAAATCATAAAAAATGAACAAAGTTTCTGTGCTGTGTTCATTTTTTCAAATGAGTAAATTTTGTATCTCACGCTAAAATGAGCGACAGGAAATATAAAGTCTGAACAAAGAAAAATGAAAGTAAGTGAAGGGGAAAAGAAGGTAACCTACGTAGTATTTTTTACAATGTCCTTTTTCACACACGAGCTGATCGACCCCGTCAATGTCACGACCCACGCACAACAACAGCATAAAATGTTTAGATGATGCAACAAAAAACTGTATCCAAAACAGGCCATGTATCATCTCTGCATACCTGCCTGTCTGCGTCTACACGTTTCTACTTAATACACATTTTTTTGTCTGACTGGGACCAAAATCTTAGTCTGGCTGTTTAAAATACTAAAGTTTTGTAAATCTTCACCCTTCACAAACAAAAATATACTTAAAGTAAAAAGTCAACAGCCAGTAGATTATAAACATTTCCTCCTATTTATGTTTCACCATCCCCCTTCCCTCCATGTCTCATTTTATTTTACTTTCTCAAACAGAAAATACTCCCGTCGTCTGTCGTTTTTTGTACTTGCATTTTTGTCGCGCTGTGCTCAAACTCTAACCTTTAGATACTAAGGTAGGTGCTAACATATTTCAAAAGTGTGAATGTCAAAATGGTGAAAAGTCAGAAGGAGCGCAAAAGGGAGAAATTCTTTCTACTTGTTCTCACAGAAATAGGGTTTGTACAATGTAATCTACGCCTCTTTCCTTTCAAAACGTGTTTTCTCATATTTTCTACTTGTCTCTCTGTCTCCATCAATATAAATAATATGCGTAATGTATATGTACAGATGAGAGGAGTAAAAGAAGAAGTACGAATCCACACGTTTCATGTGTAAGTGCACCTTGAGCTTTAAATCAAATAAACATTTCCAACTTCTCTTTTCTTTCTCGACTTTTACCACTTCTATCCCTCTACAGATGTACATATCCTTCCTTTTTTCGTTTTATCAAAGCGACTTCTTCTCAAAGAAGAGAGGGAGAAAGAGAAGAAAGGAATATGAGGAGGACTGCTGAACTGAAGAGAGAGAGAGCAGGAATAAGAGTACATGTGAATGCAAAAGGAAAGAAGAGAACAAGAGAAAGAAACTTTTCCATTTTCATAGCTCGTTTGCACACAGTAGAATGAAGATTCAATGGACTTGTCTTCTAACAAATTTTAGCCGACTTATTCTTTTCCACATTTTACTACACGGTAAGGCATTGTATATAACTCAAGTTTACGGAGGCAGCCTTTGTAAGGTAAGTTAAAATATAGAGTGAGTCAGTTGAAAAAGTTACTGATGATAAGAATAAATATGATGATGTACACTGCCGTGTACTAATACCGTTACGTGTTCCGCGCTCTTTACTCTAGGATAGAACCGTAGAAGTATGTAGAAATGGCGTTAGATTTAAGTTAAGAAGCCACCACTTCCATTTCGACTATGTCTCATCCCTTCGCTTTTGTTCAAGTGTCACTTATTATCATTATCAACCTTGTCGTCACCGGCATCATCACAATGTCCTTAGAGTGAACCCGAGAAAAAATGAGTCAAGGTATAAAAGTAAGTGAAAGTGGAGGACTTTTATCCATGAGGGTCCCAAGGCATAAATGACAATGGAGCGTGCTAGCAAAGGGAGAGCAGTTACTTAAAATTGGCATATCCTTTTTATACTCTAATATAATATCAGATCACGGTGCCAAGTCAGCCTGGTGGTGTACATACCTAGTTTACCCATTTCCCAATCATTGCGAGAGTTGCCCCATCATCCTCATCGTCATCATCCGAATTGTGCAAGCTCTTTGTATTTTATCGCTATGCCGAGAAGTACCAAGTACATAATATAGACAAATATTTATAAAGAAGATTTTTCTAACAAGCTCCATTCTCCACGAGAAGAAGAAAATGAGCTGAGGCAAAAGAAAAGGACCACTCAACTCAGCTCACACCTTTTTCCTTAGTTAACATCCCATCATCTTTATTTTTACTTGCCATAAGTTAGAGAGAAGAATGAGAGACAACATGACGGTATGCTTTGGCATGGCACTGGCACACACACTCACAGACAGAGAAGCAAACAGACAGATCCATCCAAAGAAGGAAAAATTTAAGTAGTAAAGTAACTCGTGAGCTGAGCTCTTTTTCTAAGGAAATACGGCGGATGTGGATAACTAAAAGAATGTTCTTTATATATGTGTTTACATTAAATAGATTATATTATATTAGAAGATTCTGCTTAAGCAAACTCCAAACCTTTATTATTTATGTATGTGCATTGCAATGTTACGGGAAAGGAAAAAGAAAAACGAAAACGGAAAGAGAAAGCTCAGCTTACTTTTACCATCACTTTTTTTCTTCGTCTCAGTGTACTTGTATTCCCTTTCACTCATTTTTTGAATGACTGTCCTTTTGTATGAGAGCAGCTAACTAGAAAACTTATCCAAGATGGAACTCCGTATACAAAAACATTCCATTGTGTAAAAAAGTGAGCGTGAAGTCCCACATAGATGTATGTAGGTACGTGCGTTATACTCCATCCATTTACTTTTTACATACGTAGTACACTGCACTCGCTAACACGTTTCTTTTTTACAAGATGAACATAATGATGATCAATGAATGCATGCATACAAGTGTAAACTTTTTCTCTGAGTGAGTAAGTAATGGTATTTGCAACTTTTCTATCTGCGTTTCATGTAAAGCAACATCCCCCTTTTCTTTATTCACTGCTATTCCCTGAGAAAAAATTCCAGACAAATCCGGACTTTTCGGTAAACAGAATGTGTAGATATTCGCACACCTTCGTCCAGAATACATTGTCGTTAGGTTTTTTTCTCTACGACTGCTACAAAAGTTTTCTGGTATTTTCTGGAAAAAACGGAAGGAAAAGAAAAAAAGCAGTGAGAAACGGAAGGGAAATTTGTGATGCAAGTCCAGACCAACGTCAACAAAAAGAGAGTTTAGAAGAGAACATCTCCTATAATATGAGTTTTTGGCGGTCGTGCAGGCTAACTTATGCGGACATGAATATGTGTAGTAGTGTCATCCGGTGCTAATACGTAACATATCAATCCTGCACACTTTTCTCCCGACTTTTATACTTTCTTATGCTTTGGAATAGCCTCGAGTTACAAAAATGCATGAGCTCATCACTTTTACTTTCTTGTTCACAAAAAAGGTATAATAGGCTGGCTTCACTTTACAGTTATGAAGGTAAAAATAAAAAATAGGTATATGAAAAGGAGAAGTCACACTGTGTAAATTGGAAACATGTTATACGAACCATTTACTCAAAGTGAGTCACTTGGTATTATTTACGAGAGTACATATTGCAAGAAGTTTTACATTTTCCCCAGCACCAAAATGTTCTTTCTACTTTCTCAGCTTGTGTCGTCGTTCTCTAATCAGAAACCGCAGAGATCTGCAGGAAGATAGCCTGCAATAACTTTTTGAAAAAAGGTAGATTTGTCTCGATGGATCATGATTATGATGATGGTTACGTTACACACTTTGCGACCACATACCTACAGAGAATGATGAGGTTTTTTTTCGGTATCAAAGAAGGAAATGCAATTCTGAACAAAAAGGGTTAGTATAAAAAATAAAGAAGGTTACATAAATGAAAAAAGAGTAAACCACCATGTGGATAAATGGGACAATTGCCTACCATTCTCTCCTGAACCCAACGCTCTCCTATTCTTTAGAATTTATTCTTAACCTTTGAAATTTCCCTTTTTCCATCACATTACATACGAAACGAACAACCATACCGCCTAACCAAACTCACTCACCACCATACCGCACTCGCACACATTGTGCCACCAACATCTAAACAAAGTGACGACAACAGAGAAATATTGTAATCGTAACGACGACGTCCATATAATACCGTTCTCAAAAGATATACGGCTTCTTGGCCAAACGTACGTATGTAAGGCGAATTACGGGGACCCAGAGTAAGAAAGGCCGGGCAAAAGATATTCCTATTATTACTATAACATAACAACTTTTTTCCCTCAAGTGCACTTTACTTGCCGACTGCAGATCGCCCTTCTTTTGTTGTTGAGCTGTTGAGCCGGCACATGGCCACACTACACTACTATAATAATAAAAGTAATAATAATACACACAAAGATAGATCTTCCTCCATTTTCTCCTTCCTCTCTTCCCAGTTATTCAGTTCAAAACAATCCCAGTATTTTTATTGCCACTTTACCTACTAACCCGCAACTACAGCCCACTCCATATTTGCTTCGAATAGGCATTGTACTGCTGACGGTAAAAGTATAAAAAACAGACAGCAATTTAGCAATTTTTTCTCCACTGGAAAAATGAACAAGTGGGAAACAGCCACAAAAGAAAACAAAATGTCTTCCGAACTAAAGCCAGCAAAAGTAGCAAAAAAGAACAATATATTTTTCATGATATACTTAAGTATGACGACAGCGCCCCATATTATCTGTGTGTATTACGCGGACAGGAAGATCTATTATTGGCGAAAAGAATAAGAAAGTGAGTTAATACCTCGACAGGGAACCTACATACAGTTTGCTCCAAAATAAGAACGACTTTTCTTTTTCATTTTGATGGTTGTTTGAAAAAATGATCAGGTCAATGTGAGCTCAGTCTACAAACCACCAGTGTTCTCTAAAACGAAAACTGAGTCACCATGTGTGTTACATGGTAAAAGCAAAAGATTCAAAATTCAGTTCATGACTCAAATACTGGAAAAGCAAACGCTGAGAAATGCAATAAATGCAGGAAAAAATAAATATGTAGGTTGTAGAAAACAAATATTCAAAAAGTATTATCATCATACTGACTTCTTGTACTTCAGCCTGAATTGTTTATGGGCTAACCAAAGCAAATCAGCTAAGGAAGAAGAAAATCACAAAAATAATATTTCTTTTATGTGTTCGTGTGTACCCTGAATGTAACCAAACATAAGATCAAAAGGAAGAGAGGAAGCGAGGAGGAGTGCCTATGCATATTATATAGTTTATCGTTTTTTTCGTTTCCAGCCACGATTCCACTTCTCCTCTGTTATTTTCTCTCGCCACAGAAAGTAAGAAGGGAACGGGGAAGAAAACGGGTGGAGATAAAGAGAGAAAACGACTACTAACCTCTTGCCGTCGTTACGAGGGTCAGGTAAGTGGGATATTTCTCCACGAGTCGACGAATCACATCGATCTGTTCCACTCCGATTTGAACTGCATCCAAATGTTGTGCTGAACAAGGCACGTAGGCAGACCACAGCTGGAAAGATTTCAAAGAAAATAATGTGAATGTGAAGCAGAAAAATGTGAGTCATTATCCTCATCAGCATCTTCGACATCATACTTTTCACGAAGGAAAAAATGAATGTATTTCAAATTCAAACATTCCAATTACATTTTTTCTACATATATCGAATCAAGCGACAGGATAAAATATGAAATGGGCCAGACTAAGAAAAAGGCAGTGGCACTGATGGAATGGTAATGGTTTGGGTGGAAGTTGTGATGCGATCATGTACGACTGAAAACTGAAAATGGTAAATTATTTCTTGTGCTTTCTTAGTTGCAAACGAAATAAAATGCACTACTCGAAAACATCACATAGCCTTTCGTTCAGACCTCGAACGGTTTCTGGAATTTGGCAGACTTGGAAGAAATGAAAAACGAGTAGGAGAGTAAGAAAAGAAAGACACGAGACGAAAGTGGGGGGAATGATCGAGCAGCGAAACACATAATATCAACAAAAGAATGTCATTAAAGCCTGATACCTGAGCTCCGACACCTCCGATCCTGAGGCGCACAAGGTCTGTGTGCGACCAGACACTTCCAGCAAAGGGATCCTCCTGTGTAAAGAAATACACGTATTCATTTTAGGTTTACCTCCTCAACACTCCCACTTATTCCTACTTTCTGAGAAAGAAACTAACTTTAGTTTTTAGCTACGTACCACTACAAGCTTTGCTTTATCGAATTTATATTTATATAAGGTAGGTAGTTGCATTCCATTATGAACGGATAAGCACAAAGCAAATAAAAAGCGAGAGGCAGTGGAGACTGAACAAGCAAAATTTTTACAATCCTTTCAAAGAAAACCTTGCGTTCTATTACGTTCTCTCTTTAAAAAATATATTTTTATAAAAGTGACGTCAAGAATTCCAAATCACTTCCCTAAATTAAGCTGCCTTTGAACCAAAAACGTGTAGCTTAATGTGTGCTGAAAAGTATGAAGATAGTCTTCATCTTCGTTTCGTTTCTTCTTCTCACTCTGAAGTCTCAACGAATTAAGATGGACGAACAGGCAAAGGATAACGCAAAATAAGCTGAGTGAAAGGGAGAAAGAGAACGTTCTTACGTAGGTAGTGGAACTAGGACTAGCACTACATTTATTTTCACTAAGCAAACTTTACAGCACTCTATTGCATGTATTACATTACTTCTCCTTTTCTCATTTCTTCTTCATTCAGCGGACAGGTATGTCCCAAAAATACGGTATTCTCATACAGAAAAAAAGAAAGCAACGCGACTCCCAGCCCTCAGCAGAAGTCTTTGAAAAATAAAAAGCAAAAAGTTGTTCTTTCGTTAGTATTAGTATACAGCACATACCTTTCTCAGGTCGGTGTCGAAATGGAGATCTCGGAGCTGATTCTGCAAGAACTTTCTCAAATTCCATGGGAAATCGTTATGGCTTTGATAAAAAAAGTAAAGAAGAAGAGGAATAAAAAAGGTGAAAACCTATATTCCTTCCATCCACTTTTGTACATCTTCCCACTTCCATAATATAAATAGCAATTGAAAAATACTCAGCTATGAAAAACATGTAAAGACTAAATTTCTTGTCGGTTTTATGATTGGAAACAGTTTTACACAAGTTTTTTTATATCAACCAACAATTCAACAGCATCAGTAGTAGTAAGTAACACGACACGATACCATAACATAGCGCACATATTTTGGTGGCGGTCAACTGGAAACAATGTAGAAAGAAAAGGAAAAAAATAGGAAAGACTTAGATGAAGGGAAGTAGTGGTAAGGACCAATAAAGGAAAATGAACAGCGTGCCGCGCAATTTCTTCCTCCTTTATTCCCATTTTTCTCTCAGGCGATATATTTTTTCTTCTGTACACACACGACGCGACACTATACTTTCCTTCTGCTGTTACACGCGCCTTCCTGTTTCTAATATGCTGAGAATTACAGAAACAGAATCTCCTCCGGTGCTGTACCTAAAGAGAAAAATACGCCGCATGTACTCGTGCAATGCACTTCTGCTTGTTATTTCGCAAAAAAATATGGAATAAGAAGGAGAATATTATTATAATATGGAGCAGCATGTTCTCAATTTTCTCATCATGAAGCTGAACCGGAGACTTGCTCGAATTTTTACAGCGGTTTTCTTTTTTCTTATTATTAGTAACACCGGTGGTATAGGCTATTTAAAACCGGGCTGTAACCAGAAATGGTTTGGTTCTTACAGCAAAGATGAATCATGATGATGATGATAATGTTGATACAATCGAGATCGTTCTGGTTCCATCGTAGCTGGCAGTAATCTTTTCTTCGCTTCCACTTTCTCATTTCATCGTCGATGACAACGACACCACTGTCATCATCCTCGCCAATGTCATTGAGATTTCTTGAAATGAATTGCCCATTTCCGAGCATTACAGTAAATTTCCGTTGGGGTTTTCCTTTTCAACACTTTCCTTCTTATATGCACTTGTGTGATAGTGCTCGATGTTACGTAAAGAGAAGCCCTGTTGGATTCGAGTGCCTAACGGGCCTTGCATCAAGAATCATTCACTGTGCTCACATCGTGAGGATACATGTCTTTTCTTTTTCGTCTTTGGCGCTCGCTTCTTTGTTGGACGCTTTATTATTAGACAGACGGGGTAGCAAGTTGCTTTTCTTCATGTCGTCTCTGATAACTTACGATGCATTCATAGATTTTCAAGCAGAGTGCTCTGCATTTCCTTTTTTGCCACTTTCACTTTCAACCCGATTTCAATGTAGTATTTTTAGACTCTGGAGGTTTATGTTATGCTTCATAAGTTCAGATCATTTACTTCTGGTCCAGCTCTTCTCTTCTTGATGATGACGAGGAAGATGAGAATGGCGGTTGTGGTGATAAGAAGATACCAGTGATGTGATGCCGATAAGGGTGCAATGTCCCAGCAAAATTTTATCCATATTACATATGGAGAGAGAAGGTTTATTTAGTTGCGAAAAATTTTTGGTAAGAGGATGCGAATGAAGACTTGAGCGGTGTAGGAGAGTCGGTCTGAGCTGGGAAAAAATAAAGTGGAAAGTATTCCTGAAAGCTTTCTAGTGTAGCTCATAAAGTGAAATTGATTCCGCTCCAGGCTTTGTGTTTGTTGCTCTACACCCGCATAATACCAATATGGATATTCTCATCATCATCAAAATTGTTGGATGCAGGCTGAGGAAAAAAGAGGAGGAAGAAGAAAGAGGGCACATCTACAATAAGCACAACAGCACCATCATCATCCAGCAGGTTACCTCCACTCAAATTCAAATACGGGGAGTTAGAGAGGACACGAGAACATAAGCTGGAAGGAAAATGAAGAAGAAACGAGTGAGATTGGAAAGTTTCCGCTGTTGACGCGATAGTGTCACGCTCTATTGCCACCTGGCATTGACCGCCTCTAACAAGTATGATGTACATTAATAAAACTAACTAGGAAAAGAGGAAACGCGTACAGAGGAGTAAAAGAGGAGAAGAGACGAGATATGCATCTAACACCCAACTAAAGTAACTGCACCAAAGGGAAATTTAAAGCCGACACTTTGAGTGAGCAAGAATGAAACATAATATATAGGTTATTATTATGTCGTTGTCGTTAGAACTATCCACTCACTCGTTTGGAAGAGTAGGGCATAAAAAAATATTTAGAGTTGTAAAAAAGGGTTTTCATCGCATATAAACACAGTCAGTAAAAAAAGTAGATGCATTTACATTTGGTTTCGTTTTCATAGTTTATAACATAATCTAACAAGTAATGGTTGTTGTAGGGTTGTAGGTAATGTCGATGTGGATGTGGAAGTAATAATAATGTCTTGTGAAAATACACCGAGTTCAAAGTCCACCAGAGTTAAAGTGCTCAATCATTGGAGAAAGGGTGACGCACACACCCACTACATGAATGAGTGAGGGCCAAAGAGATGGAAGAAATGGACCAAAAGTTAAACTTTCCTCTTTTTATTATAATATCGGCTGAATTCTAAATCTGCTAATTCACTCTTACACATATCCCCAATACCCGTTCCAAAATACACAATCTGCTCACTGTGTAGCCTGGAATGGGAATGTTATGCTATGTTAGTAAAGTAACTGCCTAAAAACTATTTTCTCCGCTATTTTTATCGTATAAAAGTAGAGAAGAGAGAACAAGTTGGATGCAGGTTAGTTTGCTCTTAACAGCCTACAGCGTGACTTGCCCATTTTCGTTTCCACTCTTTCACTCATTCACTTCTGTCCATCGAGTCGTGACTCGACGGTACCATTTTGTATTGTATCGCGAAAAGAGGCTCCAACTAACAGAAAAGGAGAGGGAGAGAAAGTGAGTGAGAGAGTAAATCTTTTACTTTATTTTTACAACACCAATACTAAAAATATAAGTTTTGAAGCTTGCTGCACTAATATTTCACCGGAGCGGGGCCAGTTAGTTCAGTGCGTGCTACTAGGATTTCCGTTGTCGTAATTGCATGTGATCGTGATCAGACTTGCTGACAAGTATTTTACCGGGTTATTTTCCAAGCATTATCGCTAGACCAGTGTCGGCTTATGTACAAGTTTTAGTGTGCCGTTATATGTACAACTTCATCATCATCAACTTACATAACATACTCACATTTTAACTTTGACTTCTCTTCGCTTCTCACTTCTCTAAAATACACTTGACTTGGTTTTGAAATAATAAAGCTCCTTTCACTTTCAAAATCTTCGCCACAACTCATTCATTGGAGGCAGCTCTAAAACGGCAAAGCGGAGTTGAGTGGCAGGTAGGAAAGGGAAGAGGCGCAAGTGTGTCTGCTGCTTGCTCTGCATATGTGCATTGTTGCCACAAAATACTTCACAGTTGAATGCCCCCGAGAATTTATGAATGCCTAATTTACTGTTGCTTTTCAATGTAACTTTATTTCCTCACTTTATTGCATCTTAGAAAGGGAACAAGCAAGTCGGAGAACTATGAACTTGCGGGAGTGCTGGGCAAATGCTTACTGATGATGACCAAAATATGAATGTGACCGCAATTTAACTGAAAACTTTCTTATTTCGGTTTGATTCCATATTCAAAATTATTAACTTTTATGAAGCGAGACAGAAAATAATTTTATCATCCTCATCGTAGTAAAAGTAGTGGAATTGTGAAGAAAAAAACCTTTTATCAACGAACATATGTGAACTGATGAGGAACGCCTTTCTTAATGGCAGCGACCATGTTAAATTTACTTACAGTATGGGTTTAATTACAAACTTGGTAGGAGAGAGGAAAGGAGTTCGGAGGAATTTTAATACATCCTTTGTAAATGAGTTTTAAAATGAGAAGTGGAAAGGAAGTTTCAGTCTGACACGTCAGGCAGAGCTGGAGGGAATCGTCAACAAAGGAAAAGTAAATACATCCCCTCTTAAAAGTTGCCATTAGAATTCCATTGCGCAATGCTAGGTAAAGTATCGTGTTTGCTGATGCTGGAGGTCATATGTCATTTCACATAGATGTAAAAGTCAGTTTGTAAAATAATTAAACCGGACTCATAAAAATGTCCACGTAAACCATTTCGACTCTGCTACAATCCTACATCCATCATGATGTAATTTGTAATATAGATCCTCACTTGTGATAAAAAGGAAAGAATTCCATTTTGTAAATGAAGCCATAAAATTTGTGTTTTACCCGTCAACAAGAGGCACATCGGCGAGTAATTTGCGGACCATTTCTTGCTTCGGTTCGTCCCCAGGTTGATTTTGTTTTTCGAGAACAATGGGCACCCCAATCGCAACACAGAGAGCCGTCCCAACGATGACCACTCCGCTGCTGCAATAAAACCAAAAAAGAGGGGTGTCTCCATAAAAAATCCTCTTCGTCTTCGTTTTTTCTTACTGCTTCTTTTTATCGAGTCAACCGAATCAAATGACCCCTACTAAAATGTAACCAATTTGTCATAAAATCATAGTGGAAATAAAACGAGCGAAAAGAAAATATACGGACTAAAAAAAGTAGTGAAAAGGAAAGAAAAAGACTCGTAGAGTAAGAAAGATGACATTCTAACATTCGAATAAAAACTACTCAAACGACGACCCTGCTGACTATCCCTTTGATAACAACAGATTTGTAGAGAATGAAACGAAACGAGAAATTTTTCTTCAAACAAATATAGAAAGAAGAATGGCTTACCAGACTAGGCAGAGCTGGCGTAAGTCCAGTGGGAATGCTGTAAAAAATATAATAAAAACCAATAGTTTGAAAAATCAATATAATATAAGTAATGCATTGCATCTTTTTACTACATCGTACATTTCATCACATTACTCCATCTCCAACACATCTAACTTCAGCATTAAGATACCAACCGTTATTTGGTCACATCTTCACTATCTTGCTTGTAGATGTGCAGAGATATAAATTTTGTAGGGAAGGGACAGCCATCATAATCATTTTGTCACAGAAAATGCAGTCGGATGGGATGCTTTGACGTTGACGCTGTCATTTAGTCACAGAAAATCGACCATGTAGTAGTAAAATAGTAAAGTAGCCAAACCATTCTTTGATGCAGCGCCGAGAAACTCAAACTACTGCATTGTTCCATTTGCTCTGAACTGGACACATTTCAATTCCAAAACTTGGGAATAATATAGTAAATAGTGGAAGAAAGTAGCAACTGATGGGATTCATACAAAAGGTACATTTTTCTTGCTTTGTATGAAGATACGTGCCATTACGAAGCTTTTTAAGTAAACGAGTAAAATTCACAAAGAAATAGAGAGAATGGGGAAAGAAAGCGTAGAAGTACCCCATTTCTTGTATTGTAGTGAGTAAGATGATCCTTTTTTGTTTGCTACCTAGTCTAGTCCGTGCTCCCGTCCAAATTCCTCTATTCTGCACCAATGGAATGATACGTACTCACCAGTAGTAAAAAAGTAAAACGTTGTACGACAGTTTATCTAAATGAAATCTTTTTCTACAAATGTAAAAAAGAACGTGGATGAGGACGAACGAAGGAAAAAAAAATGTAAAAATAAAATGCTTTTATATTATTATTATATTATTATACTCTTTGCGTAAAGCAAGTACTTTTGTGCCTAGTTAAAGCTTAAAACATTGTATTATATTATTATTATATTATGATTCAAGAGACCAGAAAAAAATAAGTTTTAGTCTATTTTCCATTTTGGCGAGTTTCACAAGCAGAAGCTTTTCATGAGGCTAAATGCATGCAAAAATGTGTATTTATGAAGCTGCTCACTCACTTTCTTTCTTCCTCCTCTACCGCGACTATTTCTGCTACTCACATTCACGTTCTGGCTGGGGAATGAAAGAGTCGTAAATTCCAGCAAGTCTGCCTCTTTCTTATACTTTTTCCTCTTGCCTAGTTAGCAGCGGGACATACATATTATCTTCCATACATTTTTCTCTTTTTCACACACACACACACACACGCCATGTCACGCCACATGCATACTTATCCCGTATTCCATTTTTCCTCTCTTTGACAGTCTACTTGGTCTAAAGAAGTTAATGTCGACTCGAGTTTTTTAAGAACTGAACTTCTTAAAGCATATACGGGTCGTCTAAGAAAAGAATTTCAGTCGAAGCTGGCTGGAATATACTAAACCCGTGCTTATTATAGCGAATCAGTACCCTGCCTGAAAAGTGGAAAAGGAGTCGAGACGAGCAAAATATTTCAACTACCAGAAAAAATTATTTTTGCCTCAGTTTTAGTTTAGTTTAGTTACATACACAAAAATATGCAATGTACGGAGGACGTGCATGCATGCATAAAAAACTTTGACTATTTCTCTTTTATTTGATTTAACTTCGCTTCGTATCTTCCAGCTTATGTGCTAGATTACACAGCACCACTATCACCACCACACAGCTGAAGAAAGAGCGGAAAGTGTATTATTTTTGGAGTAGAGAGAAAGTGAAAAAACAAAGAAGAAAAATGCTGCCACTGCCACTTTTGATTTCAGAGGAGAGGAAAAGAGGAAATGGAAAACCTTAGCTGAACCGGTTACTCCACTAGCATTTGATTCGGTCCATTGCAATGGCTGATTTTCTATTTACGTAATCTGACAGAAGAGAATGTGGAACAATCGTGATGGTGGCGAAAGAGAGAAATGGGAGGAGATAAGATTTTTTGAGAAACATTTTGCGTTTATCGAATGAAGCATTTTGTACCAATGAAATTGTCTCAGCAATTCTTTATTCAACTTGTTTCCTTTTATTGTTTACATTTTACGAATTTTCTAGTAAGTATCATGCCATTACAAGTAAACAATACACGATCCGACTTCATTGTTAGTTAAAAGGCACAGTTATAACAAACTCATATCAAAGGGAAACGTGAAGTACAAAGCTTTAGATTATTATGCATTTGGACGAGTTTTTATTCAGACTGGTATTATTATTGTTCTTACTATTCCTCTTATTATTATTACGATACTTTTTATGACTAGCTACAAAAAATTGTCTCGTTCCGTCTATTTTAAAAATAAATGTCTGCTTTTTTGTTCTTATGAGTAATGTGGATTTATTATGCAGGGCCTGGGCTGTGCACATTCATAAAAAAGTTCCAACGGAATACTCCTACTTAAAAAAAGATGTTTGTTTGCAGTCTTGTTGAAAATAAAGGGACTATTTATACTCATTCTTCAACTTTCACTTGTCACATTATTATGGTTATAAACTATCTAACTTTGTACGACCATCCGCCATCAAATCATACCAAACTTCATTTCAAGCTCTCAATGTTAGCTCATTTTTTCTATCTCAAAACGCTAAATGTCAAATAAAGAATAAAAAGTTTTGACTGTTCATGACACATTTTACTACTACACTCATACCCTTGACAGTTGTCATCAAACTGGCCCGAAAGTCAACTTCTTCTCTACTGTTGACACACAGGCTTTTCATTTGTAGGTCAACCAAATTAAAATAGGCAGGGAAGTTATTTGATGTTGAGGTATGTAAATAAGGCTTGATTCCCTAGTGCGTAATGAAACGAGTCGCAAAGAATATTTTTCAATTTGTTGTTGGGCAAAAGCACTCAACAATATCCTACTGGTGCGTCTTTGACAAGAAGCGTGCATATGGAGTCAAATTGGAATTTGAATTATTAAAAATTTGCTCACAAATATTGAATCTGAATCGTTCAAACAAATGAAAAAATCAATATCATGCAATTCATAGGCAATTCTAGGGAATAGATTCAGTCGGTCTCCGCTCAGTTGTGAGTTGGACGATTCAAAACTCTTAAGTTTTACGTAATAGGTCAGTCTGAATTTGCGTATCGAAGCAAGACTGAAAAGCCATTGCCGGAAGCTTGTGGTCTATTGATGTATTACGAAAGTATCTCTAGAAGTATTTGTATAGGCTCGACTCAAACCAAATCAGAAGTAGAAAGCATTTCCTAATTTTATTAACAAAAACAACCTTTTTTGGGGCTTTTTAACCTTTCGCCTACGCATCTAGTCCTTGCATAACTCACTCTTATATAATGTCTCTTGAGACAGAAAAAGAAACATTCTTTACTTTTAAAATACAAATATATCGATCATAAGACAACTAAAGTTAAAATATCAAATAGAAATAGAAATGACTGAAAAGTGGATTCATTGGAAGCTAGTTACAAAATGAATAATCCATGATGACGTCAATATTGTAGAATGCTTTTGAAGTTGAAATTGTTGCAACAAATTATGCATTTTGTGAAATATAGATTGAAGAAGAAATGGAAACCATTTTCATCCAATCTTGGAGACCGCTTTCAAAGAAGACGGGATGTGGGTTTTGCTAAAAAAGACAATCCTCAGCAAGTGCAGCGCAGCGCGCGTTTCGCAACAGACAAATCTTAAAACCCTGCTCCAAAGGAACAATGATCAAAGCTTACATTTTCAATTGATCTCGTCTAAGACGGTCGTCTTTATGATTTTAGTCTAAAGAAATACAGACAGACGGTTCTGAATTTATATTCGTTTTCTTTTACTTACTTACTGCAAGTGGAAACATTCCTACCTTTCATCCCCCAATATAATGCATCAAGAAGGGTTGTCATGTTTAAAGATGTAGGTGGGTTTTCAGTAAAACTTCCTGTTAGAGATCTGCTGAAGCATGTTGGCAATTTTGTAGCAAATGCTTTAGTTTCACCTGGTATTACATACTGAATCAGAAAAAGAAAGCAGAAGGCTTTCCGCTTCATTTTTCTTCAGTGTGGCAAATTAGGCCTTCAACGCTACACAGAGAAAACGGCACAATGTTCAGAGGTAAGGAAAGAGTTGAGTTGACATTGTTGCAAAACAATGGCACAGATACAACCGAATTTTTCCGTTTCAGTAAGCAATATTTTCGCTTTGATCATGTGAAAATGTGTGCAAGTAACCGATTTAGTACAAATGCCCAGCCGACTTCAGAGAGTGAATGAGACTGTCTCATATCGTTAAGAATTGGGAGTGAACGAAATGAAACTGCAGGGAATGTTTCTGATTGATAAGACTCGACAAAAACTGCATTCTTAGTTTTTATGTTTAATATTATCTAGCTCAATTTACTGAAATGGAATAGACTTACGCAGCCTATTTATTTAGGTGGTTTATGACGTGAAAATGAAAAGTTGAAAACTTTTCTGATAAAGGCTTCTTTTGGCTTACGTGTACAATTTTTTCTTAAGCTGTTCCATTTATTGACAGAGCGAGACCAGAGCCGTTCCACAATTTCACGACTTCTTCACATACTCAAGCAAATGAACCATAATAAAATGAATGGGAGGATGAAATGATGAAAAGTCCTGAGGGAAACTTTACTTTTTGGGCAAAGTTGAGTTACATAGATTTTTTTCTTCTGAATTTAATTTCCGTGGATTTCTTTGCAAGAGCAACAGCATTTTAAAGAAATTGCAAAAATCGTCTCTTACATAGGGATAGACCCTATATGTACGCAGTATGCATAATGATTCAATAAAAATAAAAATCCTTTAATTCTCTTATATAGGCATGTAAATACGTTCTCTTATAAAGTTGTCGTTGTCGATTCTACTACAGCCACTTTTCCCGCTCAGTGCAATAAACCATTGTAACTAATCAATAAATCTCGTTTTCTGAGAAGTGAGGAGGATGGAGTTGGAAAAAAAGTATCCATTGGCAGCGATTCGTTTCTTCTGCCTCCCTCTGCATTAGTGAGAAAAGTTCTTTGTTGCGAACATTAGATATACATATCACAAGATTATCGTAAGTTACTACCATAACGAGATCAAATTATGTGTGGCTTTGGCAGAACCTCGGAGTAAAACCAATAATTTGCATGGGAGCAGGATCATTTCGACTGTCAACATTGGCTTCCTCGGAATGACTTTTCCGAGCTGCTCAACTGTTTAAAAGTACATGGTTATAAAGGGATATGATATGTTAGACTGTATTATATTATAAGTAGTTTCTGTGTTTCCTTAAATTTTCGACAATCCGATCCATGCCTACATTTTTCACAAATTTATTCCTGCCGACCAACCGACAAATAAACCGATATTCTTTCTATCTTTGATCTCACTCACTCGTAATATTTGTAGATGTTGGGAAAGTAGTCGCAGATTTTTTGAGTAATATAGCGTAGCAGGAGCACCTATATCAATTTCTTTTCTCCGTACTTTACATGACTTTCCTTTTCCTTTTCTACTACTTACAAATGTGTCCATTTACGATTTCTGTAGTCGCACGAACAAGAGGGAGAAATATAGTCGTTTCAGTCAGTCACTAGGACTTGCTGTCATCATTATAATAAATGTAACCATGTACTATGTAAATCAAGTGCCGGAAAGGGGAAAGTTTGCAAAATGAGCTTTCCCTTATCATCATCATTCTCTTAAACTGTAAAAACCTTACTACCACCACGCCAGTTACTTTGCTTATTTCTGCTCCGTACTGTTTGGGCTGTTTCAACCAGCAGTGCTGGTAGGGAACTGCGAACCAAGAGAAAACTTTACTTTTACCTTAAGATCTTCTCATACGTTGCTCGTTTTCATAGCCAGGCTGGCTGGTTTTATCTATGCACATATGATGACAAATAAAAATGGGAGCGGGACAAAAAGGGGCATGCAGATCATCATCGCAAAGTGGCCTACATAATTTTAACAAATTCCCTTCTTCCTTTCTACATTGCAATATTTTGAAAAAGCAAAATAAATCTGCAGCAAAGATAAGTTATGACCAACAAACAGAAACGTGGGACCGTACGATGAGAGACGTGTTCCTTCTCTTTTTCACGGAGCTTTAGCATGACCAAATCCGTTCAAGTTTTTTACAATTCAGTGAAAGAATATGTAAATAAAAGGAGACATGTGAAAAAGAGAGGAAAACGCAGGGAAAATTGTGCGGCAGAAGTAGAAAGATGATAAATAGAAGAAGTTGATTGTATTTCAAATTCCACATTTTTCCGGATTTCTTACAATCATGAAAATGTAAGGTACTCAAACGTCTCTCTCTTTCTCTCTTCTTCAAAGCTTTACATACGTTCACATAAGAGACACTGTAGGAAATGTAAAATAAAACATGTTCAATCCTCTCTATCTTTTGCAACTTCCTTTTGTGAAATTGGAGAAAGGCATATGGATGGAGTGGAGACAAGAGGAAAACCACATGAACGAAAACGACGACTTGTCATACTTGTGACAGAAAGAGAGGATAGTGGCGTATGGTGTATGAAATGCTTCCCTGTCGACTTTCATCATTTTCCATCCAGCTGCAATAACAACACTCAGTACTTGTGCAGCTACAAAGCTAAAAAACTCTCAGGAAATACTTGTTCGTTGCTCCTCTAAGGCGACTTCTTTTGCACATCGCACTTTGTTGTTGTGTAATGGTATAAAACGGTGGATCTTCTGTTAGGTTGGGTTGCAAGCAATCAAAATAAATGACAAGCACTCTTTCTTTGCAACAGAAGAGGAACACTTTCTAGGTACTATTGTAATAATAAACGGAATATAACAATAGAGAAAAATAAAAATATGTAGCATATCACAGTAGGAATCCTCGTATGTATTAGAGTTCTGTTAGTGATATCCTGTTTCCGCCTCTGCCGCATCCGGTTATCCTGTTTAATAGTATTATACTGAAATGCTTACCTTAGGTAGAAATGCAGGAAAGTAACAACCAATTTTCTCTTTTTCGTGTGTACGCCATATGCATAAGCACTTCAAAGACGAGCATTTCCTTCATCTTTAAAAAGCATTTCCTTCATCTTTAAAAAGCATTTCCTTCGGGTATTCTTGTTCAACCAAATTTTCTCTGTAATAACTCAAATTTTAGGGTTTGGAGCATAAAAATTTGCAAAAGCACCACAAGAAAGAAAAGGAGTCGTAACTAAAGCAAAACAGAAAGAGTATTCCATTCTTCCCTTCTAGTATTTGCTTATAACGACTTTCATTGCCATTAGTTGGAATATGATGCTCTTTCTCATAAATAAATACATTTTTATGGAACCAAATGAATTCATTTCAAATCCCCAGTGAAATTGCATTTAAAAGGCTGTGCAAAAAAGCTACTCTTTCTTCACTCAGTCTGGTCGTCTTCTCGCACCAAAGCTGGCAAAAGCTGGATAGTCTCATGATTAGGCGAAAGGAGTAGAGCATTTTATTATAAGTTTTTAGGGCTGATAGTGCTATTAAATCTTCCGGGAGATTCGTATAAAGCACGTACAATCTACTTTAATGTCTCACTTTCCTTTATAGTCCCTATAAAGGGATACAATACAATTAGAGATACCTATTAATGTAGACAATCACGGTCTCATCGTATTTTACAAAAGTTTCTAATGAATTTTAGGCACTTAATACTTGCAAAGTAAGCCAAAGTTAAACAGGATCATTAAGAAGACATTATAGAGAAAGTTAATAAAAAGCCCAATAAAGTTATAAAGATAAATAGTCTGATGATACTTGTGTGTTAGAAGACAGAGGCTGTGTAGCAGTGAAAGTGCGATGTTAAACGATGTATCTCGATCTTGTCGACCCGACAAAGTGCTGATGCTTAATATAAAAACGATAAACGTGTATGGCCTTAGAATCCGGTGGAGAAAGGGGAGCTGCCAAGCTTTGTTGTGACAAGTAACAAGAAATTTTGGCTGTCGCTGTAACAGAACTTGAGCTCATCGCCTACGGCTCTGCTTTGATTTGATTTGTCGGCTTTATAACTTAATGCAGGTCTTTGCTTACAGCAAAAAAGGCACACACCACGCATACTTATTTGTTATACGTTTCTTTTTGGGTGTAATGGATTGAGTGAGTGGGATATTTTATTAAATATAAAACGAAAGAAAAGTTTGTATAAAATATTACCAACCAACCAAGTGATTCAAAAGTGTAAAAAAGGTTCAAGAAAAGAGACTCGAGAATACACATACCTCGACAGCATAAAAATCGCCTACGTCGTTTTCTCGCCCCCTCTGAAATCTTGAGGGTGGATGCGGTTCGTGATTCAGGTGATAAAGAACTTTCAGAATGTATAAGTCGATTGGCGGAAAGGTGATGTTGCTCTTGGTCTCCTTGCTGCTGGTGGTGAAGCTGCTGCTGTAATTTGAACAAAGTCTCTTGTTGCTGCTGCTCTAATGAAGTTGGTTCCAACGAGACATGACCGCAAAGTTGGCTCAGTTGTCTCATCATCATCTGAGATTTTTGTTGTTGTTCTGCCACCGCTGCCGCTAATGCTCCTCCGACTTCAGGATTGATGTTGTTTCCCATCTGTCCAACACACAACAAAATAACATTCAATTTCAAACAAAACGGGGTAAATGCACGTGGATCGCATTAAAAGCTATTGTAGCACACAATCAAACAACGACGAGTTGAAAGCTCCTCTCTCATCGTCTTCGTTAAGTTATGTCTGGCCAACACATTCCTCTCTTGCTGAGAGAGTGATTTGCTCTTATTTTATTTTTCGGCGAATGCTTGTAATTTACCTTTTGTTAGTTTGAACATGTCGTAAACTGTAAACACGCACGCACTCACTCACCTTTTTATTTGTTTCAAGTGGGCAATAAAAATTTGTGTATACCTAAGTAATAATGAGTCGTTGAGGTCTACGGATCACTTTACTGGTTACATAAATACTCATACTAAACTTATCCAAACTACCTAAAGGACGCTCTCAGCTTTGTTCTACTTTCTTCATCTATGGCAAGCGTGGAAAGAAATTCTCAACAGTTAGCGGAAACTTTACACGAACATCATCATTTAACATTTTACTATTTCGAGGTGGCTCAAACAAAAACATTCTTTGCTCAGTTACTCGTTATTCCTTTTGATTGTGGTTCACACAAGTTTCCTAATTATAATGATGGCAAAGCGTAAAGTGAAGAGGAAAGTGGCGTAATATAATAATAATAAGAATATCATTCGTGTGCATAAAAGACACATAATTCGTACCGAATACGCCCTACTTGCAAATTTTACATATTTTCAATGATGAAAGCTTCTTTGTTAGTGAGATAGTAAAACAAGAAAAGATGGTTAGGAAACTTCATCATCTCATTCCGATACTTCCCATCCCGAGCATTGGTTTAGTGTTGTTGTGCTGGAGGAGATACCTAAAAAAGTCTTACGCTCGAAATAAAAAGTACCTATCACATTTGTGTATTGCGCTTGTTTAATTCTTTAACTGACTGAATGGCACTTGAAGACATAGTACAACTTTTATAGAAAGGAACAAAACGAACTACCACAGTCTTCATTGCAGTTTCGAGCCCAAAATACGAGTTTTGAAACGGTTTAAGTCTTGAGCGGAAAAAAGTTTTTAAAATAAAAATAAAAAAAAGTTTCCAGCAGAACGAAAACTGTACCACTATTATTACGTTTCCATCCATTCGCAGATAAAGAAATGAGAAACTCTTTTTTAGAAAACAGTCGTTCTTTTCTTTGCTTCACGGAGAAATTGAAGGAAGATGGAAGAAAACTCTTCTCGGACGGATGGACACCGTGAGACATGCCATATATAGTTGCATGGGCTTAACAAAAGACAGTTGCAGAGCATTTGAAAGAAGAAGAGACGCGTTTCTCGCCCTACTCTTCTTTTTCCATAAAATTGTTCCCTTCTGACAACATCCACATGTGGCACATACATTTACTACTGCTGCCACTCTGATGATGAATGTTAAGCCACATTATGAAGACACTCCTACCCGAGAAAAAGTGTAACGCTAAAATGCTGTAGGAGTAGCAGTTCGCTGCCACTGCCACATAGGCAGGCACAGACACACACATCATCCATAGCCCTGCCATCAGCACACACACACTCCTAATACATCGGTATATTATCGTTTCTCTTTCTCTGTGCTCGGTGTGAAAAAGACCTGTTTTTATTCGTTTTTTATCTTGTTATACAAAGAAGAACGACTTTGCTACATGATCATATATAACAAGCATTTTATACTTTAGGCTCATCTCTCATCTGTCTCCCTCTCTGTGCGTCTCTCATTGCTTACTCACGTCACATTCTTACGACACTCCAAGGTCTGATTTCATTCCTTGTTCCCATTTCGTACATTTGCTTTTGGTGTTCGTTATTGTCATAAGAGAAAGAATGGTACACTTTAGGCGAGACAAGGATACTTACCAGTTACCACGTTCTTCTCTCTTTTCTCATCTTTTTATCAGTTACTTTCTCAATTCTACACGGGCAATGTGCAAAAACTGCCTGTAGTGGCCGACTGCGCCCTAATTTACTCAGTGAATTTGTTTCCCAACTATTTTCTCTGACTGAAATAATTTACCAAAATTTTACGATGGTATTTTGTAACCCTTAATTTTTCAACTTGTTCACTACTCCTACAACTTGCTAGATTGAGTACACCAGACAATAGAGGTATTATGTAACTTTGTTGTATCTTATAATAGGGTTAATAAATGGTACACAGACACAGGTACTGCTTTAAACTGTATAAAATATTTCCGGTTGTACAGATAAAACCGTTTAATCTGATATGGGATAAAAGTAGAAACGAAATATAAGACTCAGCAAGAGCACCAGTAGAAAGACCCGTTTTTCCTTTTTCTGAGAGTGCCCGTATTTTCATTTTCACAAATTGGGTTAATAACCCTGTGATGATTGCATCTCTTTTTGTTAACTCTTTACTCGCCTGAAATGTGTCTAGTTTAACCATCCTTCTCTCACTTTCTCCTTCATCCTGGTACTCTCTTCTATACGCGATAGTGTTCAGTTCAGGGTAAGTCCTTTGCTATCTTTGTAAATCTCGTTTCGAATGGCAGTTGCTTATTGCCTTTGATGTGATCTCTGGAAGGAGCAGCACGAGCCAATAATAACATGAAGAAAGCGAGTATATGCCTATATTGAAATTGCTATTTCTATTGGAGAGAAACGAACCCTCAAAACAGAAATTAGATGAGGATCGACGTACGACGATGGCGCTGTTGATGATGATACCCAAGCCAATACAAACTGCGGGACAACCACCAAACCAATACTAAACTAACTTGAACCGGAAAAGACAAAAAAATATAAATACTCTGCCTGAATATACCTATTGGTAGACATATATAAGCACATTCCGAAAGTGATTACTATTACCAACGTAAACAGCAATGATAAGATGTTCTTCTCCCAAGTCACTCACTACACAAAACTCTGCTGATTCGATATAGCAAAACGCACTATATATTTTGCCTGTTATTTCCGCCACTTCTTAGAGCCTAGACAAACAGTAAACATATTAGAAATAGTAGAGAGAGAAAAAGATGTATGTAGGTACGTTTTCCAAATTTCATTTCATTCTGAAAATGTTGCCATTAGACGACACCCTGGGATACTTGAATGACAATAATAATAATACTACTGCATCCATTCACATTTCTTCTGGATTACCTATGTATGTACGTCAAAGGATGCACAAAGTACAAAGCTTGCCTGTGTTATATATGGCCTAGCCGAGACCCTTCTCTTTCCCCTTTGTCTAATCTAGTAAAACTTCATCCAATCGTACAATCTTGTTGTGACTTAAATGAGGCAAAAGCGGAAGAAATGGGGCAGTTAAAGTCACGACAAAGTTTAGTCTGTGCCAGCAACAACAACTTCTATTGATATCGAGCGACTCTTTCCAATGCTCTTTTTTCTTTCTTCTATCTATCACCTTACCTTTGAAATGCACCAGCAAGGTAACTTATACTCTCAATTTCTTATTTCTCCTCTCCTCCACTTTTGCGTTACAATTTCTCTGTTATTTGACGACGAAGTTGTAATGATGGTAATGGTGCTACTGCCCTTTTCTTTTTTCTAGTAGTTTCTGGTATAAAAACAAAAGAAAATACGAGTAGCGAAAAAGAACTCAAACTGAGCTGGCTGACTTTTAAAAAAAGTGAAGAAGGAAGGCAAAAAAAGAAATTTTCTGATGATACCGTGCGTACAGTGAGTGGAGAAGAGGGTAAATAAACTATTGGAACGGAAAGACATGAACTGTTGGATGGGTCGAGGAACGGAAGGTGTATTCCTTTCCCCCTATTTTTTTCTCTTTCTTTCTTCTCTCCGCTGCACCTACATTCAACATTATTAGAAAACGCATTGGCTATAAGAGTAACATTTCTTTTCCCCTTTGTGTTCTAAAAGATATCATTGCAAAAAATAAAAAGGGAAAAGTAGAAGCAAAAAAATTTAGTTTAACCAAGATTCAGGATATACCTACATCCACTTTTCTCTTTTCTTTTCCTTCTTCTTATTTCCGCTTACTTCTCCTTTCTACTTTCTCTCTCTTCTACCAGCTTTTTCTTTCTTCTTTTAAGCTTTTTGGATTTCGTCTCTGTCTCATTTTTAAGGATCCTATGAACAACCATTACTCCCATTACACGAACGAAAATTTCTTTCTCTTCTGCTGCTTTCCGTTACAACACCGTACCAGCAACACGCGCTCGTAATATTATTGCATTACACATATTACATAGTTTTCCTCCTCCTTTTAACAACTTTCCTTTTTCTCTCAATTCTTCTCATCTCCAGCTACGTAAGTACGTAACACCAAAAAAATAAGACCACCCGAAAAAAAATCTGTAAAAGTAGAATACATTGTAAATGCTGCTAAATAAAGTAAATATTACATTTTTACCTACCTACATACTTACATTAGTCGTTCGAGATAATACTTTTAGGAGCTCTTCCTACCTAATGGCAATATATAATCAAACGCTCAGGAGGAGAAAGCACACACCGAGTTGTAGAGAATATTTACTGATATAATTCTGCATTAGTGTCCCAGCACAAAAAAAAATCATCCGGGGAGAAAGAAATTAACTTTTTGTGTTGGCTGGTGTTCACTTGTAAGCTCTATCTAGATAGACGCCATATCTCACCGTTACTACTATATTCTTTTTCTGCCCCACATTCCTTTATTTTTTATTGAAAATGTGTAGCTTATTAGTCTGAATAGCACGTTTTCCCCAATACCATAAAGATATATTACATACAATTGCATCATATACAAAATCGTCCGTATATTATACATATGTGACTCGGCTCGATTCCTTTTTTGAAAGGGGCTGCCGCTTTTATGACAATGACGGCTAGCTAATCGACTTTTATGTGTGTGAATAATGTATAAAGCCTGTAATATTTATGTGAGCATTTACCATTATTCGTAGGATTTCCAGATACAAATAACAGGCTTGCATACCTAATATGAAGGATGTATTTACGACAACACATAAAGATCACAAGAAGAAGAGCCGAGCGACACTTCTTGACTCAGCTAGAGCTTCCAGCTTTTTTCTCTCTCTTTATGAGTGAGTGTACAGTACTCTTCAAGGGCCTGAAAGAGTAGCTCGCAGCAAATCACGAGCCCACGACTAAAACTTACCCGGAAAAAGGTACCATCGTTGCGAAACAAAATAATGTGAAATATGTACCCGACTGAGTATATAGCCTTTACAAAAAGTTGTCTGCACATAAAAACTAAGCTCAAGCCTTTCTTTTTCTGTGTTTTGAATACCCGTAACTCATCATTCTACTACCACCATAGAAAAAGCATCAAGTTTTTTCCGGAAGAGTTCTGTAATTCAACGACTTTTCTCTTCTGTACATTCCTCACTTGCTTCCCTTTTCGTCCTACGGGCATTTTTTTTAAAGAAAAAAGTAAGTTTCTACTTTCCACCCTGCATCCGTCTCATGACGTCTTTTTTACCCACACGACAGTCACTCCTTTCCTTCTTTTTTCAGTGCGTATGTACGTATCACCACCACCGCAGCGGCCACTATAATCACCCGTTAGGGAATTAGCAGTGTAGTCGTCTCCAGTGTCTACTCGCATGCATAATAAATGCCCGCGAGGGAGAGATCCTTCTCCAATTTGTGCTGAGTTAGATGCATTCATTTTCTTCTGATTTTATCCAACTCACTCGTCTTGCACTTGCCGGTAAACACAGGTAGTTACACCTCCTTTACGCTTTTCTTCACCTTACGGCAGAAATAACAAAATCATATTCTACAGAGGCATGTTTACTTTACTTAATGTCATAAAATTGTATTGTTTTTAGGAGCATTAAAATAAAATAGTGTACTGCTTTTATATTGCTGCCATATGTGACACAGACTATTATCTCAGTCATTATTTTTAACATCTCTTCACGGCAGTGAAGCCACATTATTAATACCTTTTCCATTACATTACCTTCACGCATGCATATGTACATATATGATAAGGAGAGAATATATTCGATAATTTAACGAATTTCATAAATTCAGATCCCCGACTTTCGACATACTTTTCTACTTACTCCACTCCTGAGCACTCCTTTGGGTCCCTTTTATGTCATTTAAATGCTCTCCCTCCCGACTCGACATTCCGACGTCGTTAATAGAAGTGCCGTGCCAGCTACCGCTAACAATGGAGCACGCACAGAAGAACGCGTGCATTTCTCCTCCGAACGAAAAAGAAATAAAAATGCTAAGTGATTTCTGGTTTTTCCCTTCCTTCAACATTTTTACCATTCACACAGAGATTGTTGAGTAGGAATTTCAATAAATAACAATGATGGTGGCAGGCAGTGGCGATGATGCGATAATGTATTGACAGAATACACTCTACTGCAAACCTTACATGTGCAGCGGTTTCAAAAATTATGATGACGTATGAACCTTTAGATACATTTCACAACCGAAATAACGCGTTACAAAAACGATGCAAAATTACCACTTATGCATTAATGTACGATAATGGGGAAATGTTGTGTTACAGTTACAGTACAAAAGATGCAGAGGCAGTAAGTGAAGTACTCTATTGCAGTGCAGCAGTGAAAGTATGTAAAAACGGTTCGTCTAATCTTTAAATTTAACATCACCATTATCATTGTCGTCATTTGCATTGAGTGGGCTTTCGCACTCCACTTCGCTATCAATTTACTTTCCCACAGAGGAAGTGTTAGAATGCGCCATTGGTGGGAAGCGGAAGATTCTCCAGGATCCTTTTTAGAGGGTCCTGGGGAAGTTAGGGTTTTATTAGAGCCTGCAAAAGCAGAAAACATACATCGGGGAGTGAAAGTGAAAATGGCCTTCGTAGCACAATTCAGAGAGGATATGCACATTAAGCAGACATTTTGTGATTGCGGTATAAAACGGGAAGCATAATATATGCATATATATATATATTATACGCTACCTGTGTGAACGCCGCCGAAAATAATAATAACGATACAACCTTAATAATACGGCAATGATAATAATAAAATGCACTAGAGTAACAGAGGGATGGATAAGTACTAAAGGGACAAGAAGACAAACTAAGGACGGAAAATGACGATGACGATGCAAAGGAAAGTTTCCATGTTGCAATTATTGTTGTTGTTAGAGCACTGCCTCTTTGTCTCCGATGCGGATGTGACGGAAAGTGTAATGTAATGTTAGTACTAGTAACAGCAGGGAGAGGACAATTTTTTGTTCGCTATTTTCCTTACAATGCACAACGGCGGAGTCGTCGTCGTGCATATGCGAACCGACAGGTTGGAAAAAGAATGGCACTCGCAGAATAGCACTAAAATGAGAATGTATTGTTGTGCAGTGCAGTGCAGTAAGAAAAAATGGAAAGGGACCTACTACCTACTTACAGTGGGAATTTGAGACGAAAAGGCAGAGAAATATACAGCTACTATTTTGTGCTCTGTCCTCTTCTCGCGACACGACCACACAGTCAGAAAAAGCAAAACATTTCTTCTCTTCCTTTTTTGCCGGCTCATGAACCAGCCATGTCTCTTTTATCACCGGTAATAGGCTGTCTTGTCTGCCTGTCTCCGACTATATTTAGTTGCATTCATTCACAGTGTATTCTGAGCTGGGACAACAGGATCGTAATGGCCCTGAGTAGTGTAGCATAAAATATGAAATGAAACAGTACAAGACAGGGATTCGGTTTAGTAAGTAATAATAATATGAGAATAGTCTACTTACTTACTATTCATGAGCGAATCCTTCTGTTTTTACCCGAAACTTGCAATTTCAGTTTATTACATATTGCTTTTGTGCTTAATATGTATAGTACACAAAGTTACTCTTTTCCGCATTTACAGATTTAGGCACACATATGAGACGGGATAAAATAAAACGAGTGAAGTGAGACGACTTTCCGGAGAGAGGGAGAAAGGGGAGAACGTTACGTCGCGTCATCATCATCACTGCCACTGACTGCCGTTGCCGTCATTATTATCTTCAGCAGTCATTCCTTCGTCTTCGTCTCTTATTACAATTACAGGAGAAATAACCAAGAACGAAATTACATGGAAATCCTTATTGCAAATAATTTCAAGGAATGGAAGGGACGAAAATAATAAGAGGATGCGATGTGACGAGGATTCCCTTTGGTTATTTTCAGACAGTGTAAATATAATTGAAAGAAGAGTGCGCGACGAGTGTTACGTTAACATGCATTCATGCACTTTTTACTCGTTTTTCTTTCGTCTTTTGGCAGAGATAGATATGTACACGCGGTACATGCATCCGTCCATCCATCCCATCAAACTTTCTCCTACGCCATGCCTTTCTTTCCTCGTTTCTTGCTTTTAGTTGAGAAAACGTGCGGCATTATTATTAATACTGCTTTCTTTCTTCTCTCCTTTCTTACAGTTTCTGCCACCCTTTTGGATTTACCAGGACTCGAACGAGAAGTCCAAGAAAGAACAAGTTGAGCAAAAGGACCTCTCAGTATGTCGGAAAAAGAGAACAAAAGAGTAGGAACGGTGCAGTAGTGGAAAAGAGAAAATGGAGAAAAAAGAGGAAAATCCATTAAACTCTAGTCACACTAGTCGCTTGCTTGTTATGCACAATGTTATTTCTATTACCGCCGTACCACCACCAGAACTACACACGCACACGTTTTATTCAGGGTAAGTAGTGGAAAGAGTAATTCTAAGAACAACCCAAAGGGCCGTATTGTGCTTTTTTGTTCGCCAGCAAAGTTATTCTATGATTATGCATGTACATATATTTAACCCGAACTCATTCAACTACAATATTTAAAAATAGGCATCTCAAAGAGAGATGTGTGCGAGTGGGTATTGGATCGGAGAGCACTTTCGGGAGTGAAACTGGATATCACGGAGTCATTTCGACTCATCATACCATTTCTATGTATGAGTCTCCATAATTCGAGAAGCATTAATACAGATAACATACTGTAAAGTTTATGGACCTAAGTTACATATTGTATATTCAGGGAAAAGAGGAAGGCGAACATAATGTAGAAGTGTATTATTGGGCATTATGAACCTTTTGACTACTTTTACACGTTATCAAAACATGAAACATTGAAATTGAAAGGAGAGAAAAAGAAAACCAGCACGTAATGGAAAGAAAGGGAAGGGAAGAAAAGCTAAAATTAATCCTTAGAGACACGTTGTAAAAAGAAAAGAATAAAATTGTGTGCGAAGAAACCACATTTTCTATTTTACTTACTGTTTCTGATTTCCCTGTTCAACTCTCATTGACATCATGGTTATATGATTATGAGCGTGAATATGAAAATTATATAGGTTCACCAACTTAAAAAAGGAGTGGAAAGCTGGTTGGGAAAATTAGAGAACGATATGGTCCGCATCGTGGTGCTTTTTATATTGTCGAGTTGTAAAGTGAAAACGCAAATATTAAAATAGCAGCTGTGCTGTGATTCCTGTGAGAATATTTTTTGAAAAACCATGTCATGTTAGCCCCGCCACGTATGCCTACTGGAGAGGTGCTCGTTCTGTGAAGGAAGTTGGAATGCAATAAGGGAGGAAAAGAGCGTCATTGTTTTCAACTACGTGGTGATGATGTGATGCGGTGATGAAATTTTTCCACATTATGCTTAACCAAGCTGAAGTGAACTCTCGGGTTTCCTTCTTTTCCTACACCTACCTCATCTGTCACACATTCCTCTTTTCCCAGAGAAACTTTCCACTAAAAATAATAAATTCAACTGGAGCAAATACTATTACATTACTACTACACAATAAGTGTTGACGGCTGGCAAGAAAAGTATGTGACAAAATGGCAATGATACGCATGCATGCTGTATGCAAATTCACATAATAAACAATGTGTAAACAAAACTTTGTACTGAAATGTGACCCACATACATTGGGCCTGTAAGCATCGTTTTATATTAAAGAGTGCTATCATCACTGCTTTGAATGTTTACCATATTGATACTGTCGTCATCATCATCATCATCGTCATCACTTCCTGCCCTGCACTTCGTAACCTTTTCGTTTTTCTTCACCCTTGGCTTTCAACCAGTACTGCACTGCCTTCATATTGACTGTGGAATAGAGACTCGACCAGTCGACCAAGGCAGATTTAATTTGTTGAGCGGACGATGCGACAGAAGTTATGATGACATTCTTGTTCAGAAACCCGTTGGCTTCTTCACTCGATGTAATCTTCAGAGATTCACAGCTACATTTCTCTAAAGACCACAACGGCAACAACCCTTGCCAGTATTTTTATATAATAATAAATATGAACATCAGGATAATGGAATGGGTGTTTGGTATGAACAGCAATGGCTGAAATATCCTACACTGCACAAATGTTATCCGAAAACTTGTCCCATATTTGTGTATCGTTGTAACATTACTGATTTGGGCTTCAGGCTAGCCTAAGTTGACATTGATAATAATGGTGATGTGATAATGCCTCAATAGTCAGAATGTTTTTGCTGCTTGCTGCTCTGCAGCTCGATTCTTAAAGAAGTTGTCTTAAGTGAAGAGAAAGGAAAAGGTCTTTTCTTCCGTCAACAAGAAAAACACGATTACTGCCCAATCTTCTTGTCGACACACTTTCAAAGAACTAAATTTCGCGTTAGTTGATGAGAGTTGTGCGTACTTGCAAAGTACAGCCACGGCCGTAAACATTTAAAATCCAGCATAATCAAGGGACTGGAAAACGATGATACTGTTAGTGATGTGATGAGATTATTTCTAACAAACCCTGATTGTGCTATGTGGGTTGGGTTGGAAGTAGTTTTTCTCCTTAAGAAAGTTGTTTTCTATAAGTTGCAAATTGCATTCGGGCTATTATGTACGTTCCTCCCTAGTCTTAAATTAATGAACTCATATATCTCACAATTCATAGCTTGAGTCATTACTGCGTGCTTCCTTAAATTTCCCCCTGTGTATATGTGCGAAATACCCATAACTTCCCAAATTATATTTGCAATGGAAGTGGAAATCCTAGAATGCTTCACTATTTAGTTTCCTGCTTTCTAGGTATATTAGACGTATTGTGGCAGTTCACCAACGAGGCCAAACTTTGGTTGAAGCCACGAGGGCCTTCTGCGAGATTCCATTTGTCATTTGTGTTCCAACTTCCTGTGCAATTTGTAAACATGGAAGGGAACAATTGTCGAAATTCAAGAGGAGTAAACTTTTGCCTCAACTTTCCGATAGTTTCCAACCGTTGCCTTTCGTAAGGCTTCCTTTAAACCCAGACACTGCTGGAGAGAATGGCACAGGATGAGTAAAACTCACTACTTGTTTACATTATAAGTTGATTCTGAACCCACTTGGTAATAAAAAGTGGAAAGATATAAATGAGAAATGAAGGAGATTGGGAAATTTGCATATTTGCACACATGGGGAAAAGTAAATGGAGAAAATTGTCGCGACCAAACAACAAGATAAAAAATATGTCCGCTGGTACAAATGAATGTGATGCTCTATTCTGTGATGTAATGTAAAATGTGATGATGGCATGTGTTGCCTGCCGGAAACAATGCGACAATGCGAAACTAAAGCATGTGAATGCGCTTGTAACTGATAATAATAAATAATAACTTCTTTCTTGCATAACAGCCCCTGATGTTGAACCAGAACCATATTACAGCATTAGACTAGCTACTTTCAGTTTTACGTAATGCTGTGTCCACGCCGCACATTTTCATTGTAAGAAAGAAAACTGTTGACACAAAGTGACTAGCTCCTAATTACAACAACTCACTCTCCCGGCATGTGGTGAATCATGCTGTGAATATTCATTTTAAATTAAAATGTTATGCGTTAGCGTTACGTTACAAAAGTCATTTCTGTTGATGTTCCTCGAACTAACTAACATAGCTTAACTGTTCTCATCCACCGATTACTTCCAACACTACCTTTTACTTTGCATTCAACCATATTATTTCCACTTTTACTTTTACACTTTGAAAACTTGAGGTAGTTGGTCGTTTCGTTCCTACCAGTAAATAAAAGGCAGAATGGAAAATTATGTGGTGACTGCTCGACGCAACTTTATTACAGTCTCATTAGCAAAGGGAAGGGGAAGCAGGAGAAAAAAGGACGTCGAAGAAGGAAAAAACTTTTCCACCACTTTCACCACTGCCGCTTGTGCCTTTAGATCTATAAACTACAGATAGAAGAGAGGCGAAGTGAAAAGTATGGCACTGAAGTAGGTAGTTATAGCTCTGGATACTTTCATATGATGATGATGGCAATGATAATTGTAATGGTGACAACAGCATAAGCAAAAACTACTTTTTCATGAATGAGCTGGAATTGAAGAGCAGAGAGAGAGAGAAAAGAGGAAAAAAAACAGCAACCAACTAACATCTCGTCGACATTCCGTTAAAAAGAAAGGAAGGTCTTGGTTACTTAAGAATTCCAAATCAGAATGCAAAAGAATACTAAGAATTTCAAATCAGTAGACTGAAAGTGACTAGCTGAAAATGTTTCATTTTAACGATTTGAGTTTTTCTAGCCTGCATCTGCTAGTTACTCCCAAGAAGGCAATATATTTCACTTAGCAAACTTGATATGACGACGAACGGAAGTGTGCAAGAGCAATTATTTTTCTCCCTCCTCCACCCAGCCTTAGAAATTACCAGCATCGGCAGTATCTGAAATGAAAGTGTACCCACCACTAGTACGGTTCTGGCAACTTTTAATCGTAAAACCAAACCAAAAATATAACTAGATTTTCGTCGTAAAAACTTACCTTTTCTTATTAAATCCTCTCTCAATCACTAATACCAAAAGTACGGACCAAAATCATGCATCAACCAGTCAGTCATCCAAATGAGAAACTGGAAACAGTTTTATAGTCAAGCCGAGCTATTTCAATGTCTCTACACCTACGCCTCTTCGCAAATTTGATATTCTTCACATTAAAAAGCTATTATAATTTGACTTAAACCCGGCAAACACTAACTACTAAATAACTGCTTATGTGTCACCTCTCTCAATTTGTACCATTGTCGTTTTCGTTTGATGTGCTCCGCCACGAAAGAAATTCTTCTGATGACTCTATTTCTCACTTGAACGTGAAATGAAAATGTGCTAAGAGGACGTTCCTCTCTCTCTTCGTTCGTACTGAACTAAATTATCTTCCGTTTTGCATCCTTCCATTCCATAGCCTTTAGTTTTGTTCTGTTTCGTCTCAAATTACACAGTCTTGTACTCCACATTTCGCATCAATCGTGGTAAAAAGAAGGGAAAAATGTCAAAAGTCAAGTCGCTCAAAATGAGAGTGTCAACCAGAATAGAAGGAGGAAACTAAGATGAATTCATTCCAAGCGACTGGTAATAAATTACTCTGGAAAAAAGTTTTCTTGGAACACTTACGGGTACACACTTATTACAGCCTTTAGATATTCTGCCACTCGAAATGGTGGAATTTGTAGAAGTATAAAGTGTATTTATTATTCAATTGAGAAAGACTTGCTGCTCGGTGAAATGCCTGCCTGTACATTTTAAAGCTTTTGGTATGCATCGTGCATTCTCATTACATATGTGCAACCAACCAATTTCCAATGAATGAATGAATCTACCGATCTGATGTGATGTGTTGAGTCACACACACTCAAAAAAGAGTTTTTTCGAACATGTAAATTGCATCACAAACAGGGAAAGAAATGGAAGATGGAGACTCAGAGCGAACTTTTTTCTTATCCTTCTTAGTGTCTTCTTTATAAAATTGCTCAGTGTTGCAAGTTGCACTTTATACAGAATAAATTCTCCTTCCTACACACCAACTGGCAAGTAGCATTAATAAAAGTACATGCCAGCAGCGCGTTTTTCTATTCCACGTAATTTGAATAGCAATAAAAGCATTCATTCAAACAAGTCCGAAATAAAGAAAAAATCCGTCCAGAATAAACGGTAAAAGTTGCCCGTGTAAAATTCCAAAAAGAAGAAAACTTACGATTGATAGCTTCTTCCAAGTTAAAATCTAACGGAATGTGAACAATAGTGTGCATAGTTCACAATGTTCTGCACAGTTTGACTCGTCACTTGTGATCACAGGAGTCTTCCAGAGATAGAATTGAATAAAGTTGGAAAAAATAAAAGTGACGACACAAAAAAGTTGGAAAGTGAGGATTAAAAGATAGTGACATTGAAAGTTGGCTGCAACAGTGAAAGTCAAAGTGAAAGTATTCAAAGAGGATGGAATAACTGCGAAACGATGATTCAATACAAATAAGATGCTACAAATGAGTTTGGCGAATGAACCAGATGTTAAAATTATTGCCACTTCTGGAACCTTTGCTGTTCAAAACCGTTTGCTTTGAACCTACTCATTCCATTTGTCATGTATTACAAAAAGCAAAGAAAAAGTATAACGCGGAGTGAGACAAAATTCTGAGAAAACCTCAAGACCTCGACTTGTAAATCATGATGAAGAAATAAAACAAAAAATAAAAGGGATTTTTTCATTCTCATAAGAAAAAAGAATTCCGCAACTTGATTGAAGAGACAAACGACAAACAAGTCATAGGCAAATAGGCTGTTTTATAAAGTTTCAAGTTTCAACTCACAAAACACCCACTCCTGCGTCTATCAGACAATTCGCAGACATTTAAGAAATTTTCTTCAATTTCAATTTCAAAATTCATTTTTATTCAAACGTGGGTGTACTTGATAAGAACTACAAAGTGCCATGTTCCATATTCGCCTATTAGTCGTAGGATGATATATCCAATTAAAAAGGAAAACCTTCAATTAAATTCTATAATTTTACACCTACGAATTAATGTAATTTGAAGCATCGAACAAGACGTCATTTACCTTCAGTTCTAAATACATTGATATTGTGCGATTCTAGAATAGATTTTTCTTGTGACAGTAGAGAAACATTCTAAAATGTAAAAGTATCCATGTACGCATAATATGTTAATGCGGCCCGCAGTTAGAATCTATTTTCTTGGTAAAATGAATACATTAAAGAAATTCGAAAGTACCAAAACCATGCAAGTACATTATGTAACTGTTGTATAAATAAAATAGTTCATCAGTCGTACATTTTAGCATTTCTGCCTTGCTTCGAATATAATTATAAATATATAGACATTGAACACACTTTTTTGACAAAGGACAGTTTTTACATATTTTAGGGAATTCTCTTTCCGGAATTCATTATCATGATTATGCAGCCTTACATTACAATACAATAGTTTCTTTCTTAAAAGACGCGTGTACTTTTTGAACTTGTGAACTGTCTTCTCTGACTGAAGAAGAAAGACTGCCGCTCTTTTGGGAAAATGCTCCGCTTCACTTGACTTTTGACATGAGTAGCAGGAGCAGAGCACACATGAATGTACGCATAAAAGCAACATCGTCAAGAGTCATGTGGTGGGGCCCTAGCTGCCACCAAGTCACCGCTTGAGAAAGAGAAACGTAGAAGCACAGTTCGGTCGGAATATATATACATATACCTTAGATCATTAGTAGGCCGCTGTTTCTCATGTTAATTTGTTTCTTTAAAGAAAGCACAAAGACAACTGGGAAAGCAGCACTTTCCGTATATCATCAGCTCACGTACATTCCGTATAGAAATGAATTGTTCTACTGGTTTTCTGCTTCGCGTTGTGCTTGAAAACATCCATATTTCATGTGGGCGATGAAGAACCAAATTCTTTTTATTGTTTCAGTTTTTTCGTTAAAGTATTTTTTGGTTATTTGCCTTACAACTACATTCTGATGAAAGTGTGCATACGATTGAAGTTCAGTTAATACTTGGATAAAAATTTAAATAATAGTAATAACAAACGCAAGGTTGGAGAATTGCCGAGTTTTTCATTTTCAAAAAAAATAATAATACTAATAATAAATCCTTCGTCTTGCTGCGAACATTTGTTAGGTAGTTCTATATTCTATTCTATTCCGTTCCAACTTCCGTGAAACAAAATTACACAGAATTGAAATTTTTTTTAATATAAATACTCCTGCTTGAGCTCTCGCTTTCTTCTTCCCCGTCTTTTTCATCACTCAGCATTATTTTGTAAAATAAAAAAAATACTTGACTATCTAAAGTTGACTCTTTAGAAAGTCATTGCTTAAATATCATCATCATCACAGCAAAGAGAGATTCATTTTGAAAAGTGTTTTATTTCCACAATATCCATACATTGTACAGCTTTAAAGAAAAAAGTTTTCGTGACCTGTACAAATGAAAGGAAACAACCACCATGAAACTCTCCCTTTCCGGTTTTGCATGCGTATTAAATGAGGGGCAAAGGAACGCACGACAAATTGAAAGTATGCATAGGAGCACAATCGACGGGAACGATCATAAATAATTTCCCTTGAGATTTTTAGCCTTTGCTTTGGGTTGGCCTACGCACGCAGACGAGACAAGACAAGACACCACGTTCTACAGCTACCTCCAGATAAGACGCGTCGAGTTGTATGTTTGCATGTGCACCAGCTTTTCGGAGGAAACTGCTTGCTAGTATCAATTCTATTATGTTTCACTGGTAGACTAGTTCATGAAAACGAAGATAGAAACGGGGAGAGTTAAATCTATAAAGAAAACTTGTATGAAACGGATGTGTTGTGTATAGTTATCTGACAAACCCTATTGTGAGTGACGGATAATGATGGCGCTCGTTACTATAACTTGAAAGTAACCCGGATAAAGATGTATTAAGTAACTTATCAAGTTTTTATCAAGTTCAAGCTTTGTTCAAACAGATTGATAACTTGTAATTAATACAAAGTCGCGAGAATC
>VYYJ01000545.1:0-53433 GCA_021029165.1 Cyphoderus albinus
AGCATGGAGAGGATTACGAATAACGTTTTTAAGGACAAGCACAAGCACTCACACACACGCAAGCATTAAAATCGATGAAGAGAGGAGCAGCACAGACACAGAGCACAGCACAGCACAAGTAACTTGTGCTGCACAAGTGAGAGCAGGAAAACGCAACGACTACCGAGACTCTGTGTGTGAGTGAGTGAGTGAATGACGCAAGGCAAAAGGAAGAAGAAGCGAGAGAGCGAGGAAACCTTGCCTTTACCTTGCCGTCCCCGACTCAACTCTCTCTCTTTCCGCTGCCATTTTGCTTGAGCGTAGGACGTCCAATTTTGTCCCCTTAGAAGGCAGCAATTTTTTTAAAACTTTTCCAAAGAATTTTTAATTACATTTAATTATTAATTATTACAGAAACTGACAGTAGAAGTGACTACAACTTTTTCAATTTATTGTAAAACTTAGAAGAGATTTCTAGTAGAGCAATTAAAAAAGTAAAGTAAAAGTGTGCGAGCCAAAGTCAGATTCCCGGAAGAAGCTACCTAATTTAATTACCAAACAATTAAAGAATAGTCAGGAACGAGATCAGGAAGAATTGATTGAGTCAATATCATCATGTCGTACAGAGATCAGCGGTATGTGCTCAGCTTGTTAAATAAATTGGCACTTTGTGCCTCTTCTCCGTCAAGACATCTAGCGAAATTCAGAGTGGTCAAAGGTCAGGCGGTTAATACTCCTTCTACCTTTGCCACAAGTGCTGCTGCTCGTTGTTTGAGTTCAACAGCACTGCCAGGACTTCAAGCAGATGTCATGTAATCAATCACACTCATAGTCTAGGCTTTTAAAAACTTATTTTAAATGAACGAAATACGACTTTTACGACCCTGCTTCCAATTTAATAGCTGTGGTGGTAAAGTTGAGAGAGTTTCGTACAATTAAAATTCGAATGTCATTTCAGAGCATCTTTTTTATCTCAAGTCTTTCACTCATTTTTTTTCAATTTCTTCTTTCACTTTACCACTTTTGATTTATCTTGCTGGCTTGCATCAACCAATCATAAGAACTTATTTCATAATGGAAATAGAGAGGTAGATTATTCAATTGTTAACAGACAGTACTGTATTCGGTGCTCAGAAATGAACGTTTCAATTTTATGTTATTAGCGAGATTGAATAAGCAATTGAGTAATTAAAAATGAGAGAGTTTGATAAGCATTCATTTTTGGTTTCATGTGCAGAAATGGAACGAGTAGAGGAGGCACTGATAGAGGAGGTTCATCCGCCCACGGAGGAGGTAGTGGTGGTAGTGGTGGCGGCGGTAGTAGTAGTTACGGTGCCGGAAGCCGCGGTGGAAGCGAACGGGGTGGTAGTGGCAGTGGTGGATACGGCCAGAGTCGTATGGGAGGTGGTGGTGGAAGCTATGGAGGTAGCGGCGGTGGCCGGAGGGACATCGGGGGATACGGAGGAGGTAGCAAAATGCATGGAAGCAGTCGAGGTGGTAGTAGCAACAATCGTCCTGGGGAAAATCTTCGTAAGCCTCGGTGGGACATGGAAAGGCTTCAAACTTTCGAAAAGAATTTTTACACCCCTTCTGCATCAGTATGCAATAGGTAAGAAAAGCGAGCACAGCACAAGCACTAGCGTGGCATTAGAATTATAATGTGTAATGTATTTATTGCGCCAATTCACTTAACCAAATTTACAATTTTATTTAATGTTGCAGATCTCAAAACGAAATAGATGCGTTTTTGCACAAGAATCAAGTTACGATGAAAGGACGAGATATTCCATTGCCCGTTCTCCATTTCCAGGAAGCAAGTTTCCCGGATCCCGTTATCAACACGATTCGCAAGTCTGGTTTTGAGAACCCTACTTCCATTCAGGCTGTTGGCTGGCCTATAGCTTTAAGTGGTAGGGACATGGTGGGCATCGCGCAAACAGGCTCTGGAAAGACCTTAGCTGTAAGTCAAGTTGCATTAATTTTCGCACTTTTTTCTGATTGTTTTTTTTATATTTCACTGATTCACTGGTTTTCTCTTTTGTTGCCTTCTCTCTTGCAGTACATTTTACCTGCTATTGTACACATCACACATCAACCACGTTTAGAGCGGGGAGATGGTCCTGTTGCATTGGTGTTGGCTCCGACTCGGGAACTTGCACAGCAAATCCAACAGGTTGCGAATGAGTTTGGTCAACCCTCAAGAATTCGCAACACTTGCATTTTCGGAGGAGCGCCTAAAGGTGGACAGGCCAGAGATTTGGAACGCGGTGTGGAAATTGTGATTGCCACACCCGGAAGACTTATCGACTTTTTGGAATCTGGAAAAACTAATCTGAGACGTTGCACGTACTTGGTTTTGGATGAAGCGGATCGTATGTTGGACATGGGATTCGAACCCCAGATTCGCAAAATTGTAGAGCAAGTTCGGGTAAGTTTATTATTCTAATTTTTCATTTCTCATTTGTCATTTACCCCTCATCCTCCTGTCTTGGCATGCAATCGTTTCATCTATATAGCGATTCATGAGTGCTTTCAGGAGGTAAAGCAAAAGTAGGTATAAGCCTTCGGTGTCTATTGTATCTCCATCTTTAGATTCCATCCTCATTATACCTAACAATCACTAAACACAATCATTAAACTGTCCTTTTAAACTAAGGTAAAAGAGTTTTTTGTCATGTGTTAACTTTTTTCTGTCTTAAATTTAATTTGCAGCCGGATAGACAGACTCTCATGTGGTCTGCTACATGGCCAAAGGAGGTACGAAGCTTAGCCGAAGACTTCTTGAAAGATTATATTCAGATCAATGTCGGATCCCTCACTTTGTCTGCAAACCACAACATTCTTCAGATCATTGATGTTTGTCAAGAACACGAAAAGGAAAACAAGTAAGTGAACAATGCATAATATTCCGGGGAAAGTGGGGACGAGTTATAATACATAATACAACATCAAAACTGGAGAATTTCAATATTAACAATGTTAATTTAACATTCCCTGTCAACTTTTTACTGACCAAATATCTTGCCTTATTTTAACTTTCCATTTTCCACTTTTAGACAATCATAAGATCTTTTTTGAATCTTTATAGAATTCTTTTGATTGACTATTATTCAGTACTAGTGTAAATTCTTCTCTCGTTATCGACTTGTAAAGTAGATTTACATCCATTGCACTAAACGTAAAGCTTAATATTTTGCATCCGGGGAAAGTGGGGACGAGTTATAATACATAATACAACATCAAAACTGGAGAATTTCAATATTAACAATGTTAATTTAACATTCCCTGTCAACTTTTTACGACTATTATTCAGTACTAGTGTAAATTCTTCTCTCGTTATCGACTTGTAAAGTAGATTTACATCCATTGCACTAAACGTAAAGCTTAATATTTTGCGGCTCTTAAACTCTTCTAGTTTATCAGCAATTTCTTTACACATTTAAAATTGTTTTACTGATCGTAATCGATCTCGATCATGATAATCTCCAGAACGCAACGCCTGTTGGAGGAAATCATGGCTGAAAGAGAAAGCAAAACAATTATTTTTGCCGAGACCAAAAGGAAAGTAGACGAGTTAACTAGAGCCATGAGACGTTTTGGGTGAGATTTTTTTGATAGTTTTCGCTACTTGCTAAACCGGCACCCATCAAAAAAGAAAGCGAATTTAAAATGACAGTGCAAAGGTTAAGGTTGTAGTCTAAAAGTCGACGACTTGTGTAGAACAAACCCAGTAAAGTTGAAAAGTGTCTCGCTCGGTTGGCTTGCACTGCGAATTAGCTCGATTTGATTCTCCAATTTTGACTTGAACCTGGAACTTTGATCCAGTAGAGGGGGATGTGATGATGTTAATTTGTGACTTCAACGTGGATTTCGATTTACAGACTTCGAATGTTATTGGAAGAAATTGGCACCGAACAAGACAATAAAACGATTGTGTTTGTTGAGACAAAGAGAAAGGTTGATGACATTACCAAACAGCTTAGGCATAGTGGGTGAGAATCTAGCTTTATTATAATTACTTAAACTTTTAAAATATAGCAGCATCACATAATTAAAATTAAATGTACCTACGCAGAGGTAAATAATAGGTAGTTAAAGAGCACGCGGTCTAAATTTTGAGAATCAGTGAATAAAATATGACATTGACATTCAACCGTTATATGCACTGTTCTTCTGCCTACTCTCCATGTCTGCTAAAATGGGTGCTGAGTTGTTACATCGTACGCATTGCCAGTAGGTTGTGGACCACACAATTCTTTGAAATTAAAATTTGATTCTCATTTTACTCTAGCTGGCCAGCAATGTGCATTCACGGAGATAAGTCTCAAAACGAACGAGATTGGGTGCTTTCAGGTAAGCCTTGATAAAACATAATTTGTTTCAACCTGTTCCTCCAACCAACCAGAGCATCAATATCAAGCCCCTTTGCCTTGTTTTAATGCATACACATCTTTCCCACTTTACAACAGAGTTTCGTTCAGGCCGTGCACCAATTCTTGTGGCTACCGATGTTGCTGCTCGTGGACTTGGTAAGTTTTTTTCTTTTATTTGATTCCTTTGAAAATAGTAGAGTATTAGACATTACATTGTATAATCAATTTAATTGATTTTTGCAACAAAGTGAATCCAGTAGTCTCTCACATTGTACATACTTCAGATCGAAAACAGATTTTACTGTCTAATTTTGAAAGTTGTGTCGTCAACTGCCGATTTGCCAGTAGTTTTTTAAAAATCTTTATTTCTAAAACAACTTAATGCGTGTTCATTTGGTGGTGAAAGTCGTTCAGAGGAAGTAATGAGTTGGTGTTGAGCAAGGTTCGTAAATCACAACATAACATACCTACCTGATTTCTGTTGGAACTTGGCTATGGTAAGTTGAGACCTTGAAGAAATCAGCGAGAGAAGTCCTGCAACACAAGACAATTTTTTATATAAAAAGTTATTGTTTTTGTATTTTAAATAGTTTTTAAGTCTTAATGATAGTTCAAAGATGGATTACTCTTATCGAAATTTGATGCAGATTGCAGTTAGAATAATACAAGGTGCTTTTGTTGTGATTTTCATTTGCAGAGGCACAGTATGAAAGGTGAATACTGTAAAGGGATGTGGAATGCTGGTTTTATTTGATGAATTCGTCAGAAATAAGGACGAAAAGGATGCAAAATGGAGGACGAGTTTCCAAAGCGTGACCATGCGGCATCTCTGTTAGAAAGTGAGAGTTGATGTTGATGATGTCGTCACGCCTTGTCATGAGTTCAAATGTCCTCAGGTCCACACACCTAAGTTATGGTGTGATGGCCACATGTACATCCATCAGATTTAACGTGGTGGGGGCCTAACCAATCCGTCCTTCGATTGTAGAGGGGCGTAGAGAGCTAGCTGACTATTGAATGTGCTGCTTGTAAGCGCTTCGATCAACGATACTCTCTAAAAAGTAGGTCTCCGCCGCGCCCGATCAGGATAACCGGCATTCTCCAAAACATGTCCTGTATTAATCTGTGCCTCTGACCCTCCTCAACCACTTGAAACCTTGCTCATTGTAAAGTTGATATGCCCAAGTGTTAATCAGGGAAATCAATGTCACAGGTAAGAATACAAATATGCATGCAGTGTTCACCAAAAAAACTGGATTCTTAAGACTTGATAATTTCATTTATTGTACATGCATTGAAATACTAAATTCAATTCTAGTATACACATTACTGTTTGTGTCGTACCTCTTCTATCACATTTTTATTGACATGTGACCAGAACTAGTGCTCCACCCACTTTAAGTTTGCTCAAACTTTAGATTATAATATGATCTGTTTGTTTTTGGTGTCAAGATGTGGATGATGTAAAATTCGTCATTAACTACGACTATCCAAACGGCACTGAGGACTATGTGCACAGAATCGGGCGAACTGGTCGTTCCTCGAAAACCGGAACCGCGTACACTTTCTTTACGCACTCTAATGCGAAACAAGCCAAAGAATTGGTGGATGTACTCCGGGAAGCAAACCAAGTAATCAATCCTAAGCTCTATGAGATGATGGAAAGTGCCAGGGGAATGAACGGACGCGGAATGAGTAAGAAAAAGACGAAACATTTTCCAACCTCTGAAGTATTTTTTTTCATTTATTCATTTCTTGGTACAATCCTAACGCTTAATTTGTTGATTGTTGCAGATCGTAGCAGGTGGCGCACACCTGGTTCAGTTGGTGGAGGCGGCGGAGGTCGTGGAGGATCTTCTGGATCTTACGGTCAAAGTCGAGGTGGTGGCGGTGGACGCAGCTATGGCGGATACGATTATAATTAATCCCTATAATCTCCTAATATAAGGGAGATGAAAATTTTCATTTCTAAATAATCTCACATATTCCAAAATTAGGGATTTCGCAAGATTTCATTTAGGGTTCTTTTTTTTAGGGAAATTAGATTTTTTGATTATTATTATTATTATTATATTAATATTTCGTACTAAATAGTATTTTCTAGATGTTAAGCTGTACGCATTACTGGAATTACACGAAGGCGTTTTTGATTTGACTACTGTACGTACGAACAGTAAAGTATTTCGTTCCATTTATGTAGGTAGTAATTTTTCAGCTTTTTGGTTACAGGGAGTACGAGGGTGATGCAGTCACTTGATTATGTGGTACTTATGTAATTTGAAAACATGCGCATACATAAAATATATATCAGATCGCTTTAGTTCGAGGTGATGTACTTTTTATTATTCAATTAAATATACGGCATTGGATCGTGCAGATCGCCGCATAATGTCGATACAGTAATCTATTCTATGTAACTTACTTTTAGTATTAACAAATGTAGCTGCTCTTTAATTTGCAGTTGTTTCAATAAAATAAAATTTTGTGAACATGGTGTTTCGAAATAAATAAATTCGGTGTCTTCTTGATTTCAAACGTTGATTGAAAATTAAAATTTTATTTAACACATTAACGACTGTCATAAAAAACTCGTGATTTATATTGGTGGCCAACGACAGGTGACTTGAACGTGATGCTTTGGAGGTAGCCACTCTAGATATTCTTCTAACAAATAATTTTTATCACTACTCCACAATTCCATAATTTCTGATTTAGTGCATATCCTCTTCCTCGTCAAAGCATCCAACAACTTTTGTGTTCTGGGTTGTAATCTAGCCCAAGGCTTCGTCATTGTTAGAGGGAGTGACAACAACTCTGACGTCCACTCCGCCAGTTTGGGGAAAATTTCGCCCTGTAAAAGGAACTGGGCAAAGAGTTTGAATTTTTCTAACGAAAAGGGGTATTCGATTTGATGCGTAGGCAACTCCCATCCCTGCACTCCGTAGGTCGAGTTCACAAAGCATTTGATAATTCCCTTTTCAGCGTCAAAAAACGGGACTGGATCTGGAAGAGGTTTACCAACATTGCACAAAGTCTTGCAAAACAAAGGGATCCATTCAGGTTCTATTGCAGTAATTCCGCGCATGTACATTTTCCCGTTCGATTCAAATATTTCTTGATAAACAATCCACTCTGGGAGGGAACTGCGAAGAACGGATGACGGATGCATTATTACGGGCTCCTCGAGCTCGCCGCATCTATTATCAACAGATCCAGTTCAGAATTAAATCATTCAAACTTTCTGATTTGATGCCTTCAAACAATAGTGATACTCCAATTTATTATACCTGTAAGCATGTTTAAATTTCTTTTTATCTTCATCATCTTTCAACTCATTTTCGTCAATTTTATGCGCAATTCTGTCAGGAAGCCCACTCAGCAGAACTTGTCTAAGCAAAGTGGCTTGGTCATCAGTGGGGGGTGCCATTCGGGGATTTAAAGGTAGTTCCGCGTTAGACGGCACCATTAAATTAACCTCCGATGTCAACTGTCTCCGGAGCTTTCTAATTTCTTTCATAGCTTTATACCGTAGCCCCGCCTTTTGACAAAACGACTCTGAACCCCCTTCAAACTCAAAAGCACCCACTGCCCGTAAGAGCACTTGACAGTCTCCTAAGATTTTAAAATACCACAATGATAAATGAAAGTTCTTTTGAAAATTAAATTCCACTTATAAATTGCAAGTTTACAAAGGCTAACCCAAAAGGAACTGCGGTCCTGACCCCGCCCATTGACGTCTGAGTTTCGTCCAGGAAGTTTTCAATTCTTTGCTGGTCTCGTGAATAGAAACATCCAGGAATACTTCCTATAAAGCATCGTAATCAATTTTGTTACTTATGGATCTAGTGGACCACAAACAAACCAATTACAATAGAGCTGTCTGCACAAACAAACCTGGACCGTTAATGCCGCTACAAGTGCAATGGCATATTCCACCAACGAATGCTGGAAGCTCAAAGCCAGCATCTTTGAAAACCTTGGACTGAGCGGAAAATGCGCCATAGTTCTGCCCAAATCCGTGATTGTTGAAGTATCCTCGCCCTTCCTCTTCTTTCCTTTTTCAATTGATGGCAGCGCAAGAGCGCCCACATTTATTAAAGTTTGTTCCGCTCCTTTCAACTGAGTCTCGCCGGGGTGGGTTGGGTACGGAAAATTTTGTACCCGGTCAATGCCGATAGACTTCATGAAAAGCATCATATCGTCAACAGGTCGAAGGAGGATTTCAGGTGGTGTGTACTGCTCGAAGTCTGAGTCATACACCGCAGAAGAATAAAGCCTGAAAATTATTTACGAGTTGCACAATAAAATCTGTTTCTGTAATTTACTCTGACATTTTGAATTGAGTCTTTGAGATTGATTTGCTTACCTGTAAGAATGACCTGGACCCGTTCTGCCGGCTCGACCAGTTCTCTGCTCCGCTGAAGCTTTAGAACACCAGGCCACTCGAAACTGTTGAACCCCTGTGAGTTTGTCCCATTCTTTCATTTTCACTTTTCCCGTGTCAATCACATATCTAATGGATGGGATTGTGAGCGAAGTTTCCGCGACATTTGTGGCAACAACGCAGAGCCTGCAGCCTTCAGGTGGGGCTTCAAACACTTTTTGCTGTTCATGACTCGGAAGCATAGAATACAGTGGAAGGACATAGAGGGGTTCCCCTGTGCCCATCCCTTCCAAATCCCATTCACTTCCTGCTAACAACTCTTCTTCGTCCATGTCAAATTCGTCCTCATCGTTGTCATCTGAAATGTAATTTTCTTCCTCTTCGTCGTGTTCGCCCGATTTCAAGGGAAGCGCTTTAATCTTATCCAGGTCGAAGCTCTTCAGGTCGATTTGTTTTTTACTGTCTTTCTTTCTCTTGCGCTTCTTGTCTGGGGTATCCTTTTGTATACCATCGGTATGAAGTTGACCGCTCTTATGTTGAGGAAACGCTCTCCTCAATTTGCTCACCACGGTCCTCACTTCTTGTTGACCAGTTAGGAAAATTAAAATCCCTCCTGGGGGTAGCTTACGATGAATCTGAGCTGCTTTCTTGTACGCAGCTAAAATGTAATTTTCAGGAGTCACTTTGTTAAAATGGACTTGTACAGGGTACTGACGAGTGGGGACGTGAATCAAGCGGGGAGGCGTTTTAAATAATTTCGCATTTTCCTGAAAATCTTCCACACGCATGGTAGCGGACATGACGATTAGCTTCAGAGGATCGTTCCGCTTCTGTCTTACTTGCGCACATCGTGAAAGTAAACCTACAAAAATGCATGCAGTAAAATTGATATAATAACAATAATTAAAAGTATTTATAGCGATGTCACTTTGGCTTCTTACCAATTAAAATGTCAGTGTACAATGAACGTTCATGAGCCTCGTCAATGCATATTGCAGAGTACTTTGTGAGAAGAAAGTCTTTTTCTATTTCCTTCAGCAAGACTCCATCGGTCATGAACTTTATCTTCGTTTTCGGATTTGTATTTCCTTCAAACCGGATCTGGTAAGATACAACTTCTGTCGATACGTTAAGCTCCTTTGCCACTCGATGCGACATGGAGATTGCGGCTACTCGTCTTGGCTCCGTTACACCAATCATTTTACCGTTCAACGCATACCCAGCTTCGAAGAGGAATTGGGGGACTTGTGTGGTTTTGCCAGAACCTTGAACGCATGAACGAACAAAAAATTAGAAAGTCATTTCCTTTTGTTTTAGATAATCCGAACTTAGTCATCCTTGCTTAAAACATATTTGTTTTAAACCTGTTTCTCCAGCCAGAACAGTGACGTTATTTTCTGTGACCGACTCCATTATGGCCTGTTCTTCTGGAATTATAGGCAGCTTTGCTCTGACTGCCTCAATTTCTGGAGTACGGTTGACCTCGACGAACTGCTTTGGCTTTCGTTCCCCGGATATTTTGACGCTTATCATTTCAACATCTGGCTTCACGTCTTCTCCTTCCGCTGTTACAACCTTCAGTTCAGAACCACCTGTGTCTTCAGTCTCAGCTACGTCTTGGGTCTCATCTGACTCCTCTTCACTCTCTTCCTTCACCTCCTCCTCAAGCTCCGGCTCCTGAGATTCCATTTCAACGTCTGCTGAAGATTCACTTTCTTCTTGGTCATTTTGTTCATCATCTTCTGATGACGACGACTCCGACTCGTCTAATCCCAGGACCATTGGATCTTTCGTAGATTTTGAATTTTTCGAGTCTCCGAATCTCCCACTCCAACTCCTGTACTTTAACTTGTTTGACCCTTTAATGCTATTCTTAGCCCTTGCCGACTTTGCTCCATCCACTGTATCATTCAGTACTCGCTTCTCGTAATCTCCCTTTCCAATCTCACTGAAGAGTTTCTTCAGTCCCTCAGTTTGAACCTGGACCAGAGGCGTCAACTTGGCGTACTTTTCCGCAGGTAACTGATGTTTCTGCAGTTCCTCCAACAGTTCCGCTCGGTTGCTTTTCTTCTCGCGTCGCTCCACAATCTTCTCCAACTTTTTCTTCTGCTTTCGCGACAACAGCTTTTGTCCAGCATTCTTCTCTGTTGATTTGATAAGCGTCTTCCTCTTTTTCGACGGTAGTACAAGAGCATTCGACTCGTCATATTTTCCGGTTGAATGTCCGCCCAAAGCTTTATGATCAACTTCGACCTATATTTATGCGAACAAGACAAGACTGTTACATAAATAATTGATGCGTTAATTAATTAATTAAAACGATGATTACTGATTACTTTGATTACCTACCTTGTTCGCCTCCGACTCCACCACGACCACTTTCTTCGCCCTGCCTTCTCGAGCCTTCTGATTAAAACGGTTTCTCATCCGAGCCATTCTCACTGTTCTCTTACACTACACTGTCCAAATAAAACGTGTTAACGTTTAATTAAATTAAATTGCGTTTAATTTAACTGAAGAAAGTGCATTTTTATCTGCTAGCTGTCACACGTGGGTGCTTTTAGTAAAGATTTTTTTGTTTTGCAAGTTGCAACACATGGATCAAAGCATTCGCCATTCCCTCGGTTCTTTGTCCAGCACCGGGGCAAAGTGAGACGCTGAGACTCGAGCAGCAAAACGCAACGCATTGTCTCGTTTAGTCTCGTGCAATTAGCATAAGCAGCAGCAACACCGAAGTGAGGTGAATGTGAAAGCAAATAAAAAAGCGAAACATGAAGAAAAGAGAAAGCAAAAAATGGAGAAATCTTCACTTGAGCGTGCTAGAGGCTAAAAAAAGTCGCGTTAAACTCCAGTCTGATTATGCAGAGGATGATGGATGATGTGAAAGCAACATCTTGCCGTGCCGTGCCGCGTCTCTCTCTCGCATTTTTTTTCATGGTTCTTTCTTGCATGCTACACAAATTGATTGAAGACTTTCTTTCATGATTTATTTAACTTTCTCTTTTTTTCCGGGTAAAGTAATCTCAAATGCGTAATCTTTTCAGTTTACATTAATAACAGAGTTTCCCCTTTGATGAGGAACTTCTTTTTTTGAGTTCTTAGAGGCTACAAAGAGTAATAAATAATTTTCCATCTATCTTTCTCCGATGCTGTGGCTTCGCTTCTGCTACGAATTCGTTTTCCCACTGATCCGGACAACGATTAAATTGAGCGAGTCTTCAAGCGATGCGAGAATGGGGACAAGCATCGTGCTTTCCAGATGCGAGACATCCTGGTGGTTGATCTGTGGCACAACACACACAGAAAAGAAAACTTTTACTTTTATTTTCAGCAAATTAGCACAAACTCTTCGAATCGGTATGACACTTTTAATACGAAAATAACTTTTATTTCGCTTCATCTTTTTTTTCAAAGTGAAAGAAGCAGGGCATTTTATCGTTGACGTCATTCAGTCACTATTGATTAGCGTTAAAGTCTCAGGGAAAGGAGAAAAAGAGGAAAAATGATGGGAAGCACAAAACTGGGGAGGCAGGCAGAGTCAGGCTCTGGCACCAGCGGTATAAATTCTTCAGAAACAGGAGGGTTGCAAGAAAAATCTCCTGGGACAAACGGGAAAGTTTCTCTGGTTGGATAGTTGGATTATTACTATTATTATTATAACATTACCTGCACGATTCTATCTCCAGAAAGCAACCCAGCTGCATATGCCGGTCCTCCAGGCCGAATCTGTAAAATTTCTGATCCGGCATCCGACATGCTACTACTAGCATGCTTACTTTCTCCTGGAGAAGACTTTTCTCCTTTGTTAGTTATTTTTGTACTTTTCTTCCCGTTCACATTTGAGCCATTTCCTTCGTCGCCGTCGTCTTCGCCGTCAATTGAGTCGGTTAGACTAAAGCCCCAGTCTTCGTAGAGTCGATCTTTCCACAAAGAGAAGGAAAGTAGCGTGTACTCCGTTTGCGTTTCGTGGTCTGCCTCAACTTCGTCGTCGTCGTCTTCATCATTTTCTTCTTCCTCCTCGTTGTCCTCAACCGCACCGCCACCATTATGATCCTTCTCAGAATTATTATTGCGCTTATGGCGATGATGATTGTGCTGAAAGTTGTTTGCACCACATGGCTCGTTAGGAGTGCCGCCAGGACCGCTGTCCTCTGTAGTGTTCTGGCGTTGTTGCTGATCGCAGTCTGGAATTAATGTGGATTCCGAACCAAAGTCCTTCTTGTATTTCATGCTACCGGCTGTGGTTGACAGCATATTGAAAAGTGAAATATGTTGCTGCGCTTTGAACAGTTGTTCTGCCTCGTATGGAAGGATCGTAAGAATCACCGAGGGCTGACTGCTCGTAATTCTTCTGATGATTTGGGCCGTTTCAAGCGAGGTGTAGTGGGGCGAGCAGGAGATTGTTTCGTCTTCGCGGATTTGAATCGAGATTAAAATGTCACCGGGTTTCAGGTAGCCGCATCTTTCTGCCAGGGACCCCGGCTGGATCGAGGACACTCTTATTTTCTCACCGGGGGAATCAGCTAATGCAAGCCCGAGAGAAGTGTTACAACTGTAATTTCATGCAAAAGAAAATAAATTATTTCTTTCATCCACTTTCAGTTATGAATGTCAACTTGCCCGGATGTAAAATATGTATGAACGCGTCTTTGTTTTTTGCTTTGTACAATATTTCTGTAGTCTGTACCTATTTCCAACCTCCACAATGAGTGGACAGAGGGGCCGACTATCACAATGGAGCACACCGTAAATGATATTAACGTTAACGAAGTCGTCCTCAGCATGACATGTCAGCCGGCAGTCGTCCATCGCTGGATGCCCCAACTCGTTTGGAAAGACGTTCACCAAGTCGCCGAGCTGTAAATTTTAATAAGTATATATTGATCCGATCCACACGTACAACTAGGAACTAGGAATAGTCATTGAGTAATCTCAGGACCTGTATCACTGAGCTGAGATGAGCCGAGCCTCCCCTCGACATTTTCACAACCCTGCCTTAATAAATAAAAATTCTCCATATTAAAAATTTACGTCAGTCAGGCTTTCCGTATCTTTCTTGTTATTTTAGTTAGCATATCCATGTAAGTACCATCCATGTCCTGCTGCATTCCTAGGTCCTTTGGCAGCGCAATATTTAAGGATTTTCGGACGACTGACGTCGTTGTCGTTGATGAATTTCCTGAAGTGAAGGAAATGTTGGAAATAGAAAAAGTTTTCTTGCGATGCTCCTTAGTCCTTTCACTCGCCTTTCGCCTTAATGACCCAAAATCCATGGTCTCAGCCACTTAATACCTCTGTGGAAGACCAATGTGTTTGTGTACACTTCTTAACCAGTTGGAACAGCGCTCTTTAGTGGACTTATGAAAATTGTTTTGTTTGTTTTCAACTTTCCTTATTAAACTTTTTCACGATCTGTGAGCTGTTGTGTGCAGACAGGTCCAGCATATTTACTTACTTATTTACCCAAAAAACTAAATATACACGCACCAGTGCACTCTCCAATGAACTTCCCTCTGTAGAATTCTCTCTCCTCGGTTCGGTTGACTTCATGACTTCACACACAGATACACTCACAAAACGCAGCATTCCTTCCCATTTCCCCAAACTCCAACTGTTTCCCAGTGTGTGCACTGCTCACAGAATCGGATTCGACTAACTTGAGTCAAATCGAAGAATCAGAAAAAGTAAAAAAGGTTATTTTTAGGTTGCTCCTGCTTTTGCCGTGTTTTGTTGAAGGAAGCAGCAATAGTAGTGGAAAACACGAAGGATGAAGTATTTTCGGTACGTGTATTCATGTCGTTTTGAAAGTGGGCATTTCACGACGTTGTTCGTTGATGTTATCATCATTCATGTTTTGCACTGTTTCACCTCATAGATCTATATTTATATGGAGTGCCGGCTCTGCTCGAATAAATCTGGTTTGAATTATTTCTAGTATGAATGTGCGAGTGGAGGAAAGTGAGTCAAGGAATAAGCAGGAGCAGAGACGCTCTTCTTGTTTTTATCAGACATCGCCACTTCAAGTGCTGCTGGAAGGAAAGGAGGAAGACGACGAATTCGTTCTCCTCATCACAACGATGATGTTGTGTGCGGTCTCTAATGTGCCTCACTCTTCTGCCTGTCTGTTCTTCATCCACTTTTTCCTCAATCCATCCATCCCATCATCATAAGAGAGCTCACTCAACTCACAACAACAACTCACACAACTCGGAGCAAGTCCTCCTCTCAACTCAAAAATCTCAAGTGCACTGAAAGCAGACCTGGTAAAAAACAAAACCTTTTGCTCTTCTTCTTCTTCTTCTTGAGCTTTACGTAATTTTCCATGCAAGCTTTAAATGCAAACTGTGAAAAAACGGGTCTAAATCTTTTGACAGAAGATAAAGAGCACACACATCACATTTATACTCTGGGCAAAAATTGTTCTCAGTTCTCTTCTCACCAACTTCACTTGAAAACTATAGCTTGTGTGTGAGAACAAGACGAAGAGGAAGAAACGAGGGCTCGATTACAAGCTCACATTTTCTCTCTCTCTGCCTCCTCTTTCAACAATTTCTACACACGAGAACTGTTCTGCTAAAGTAAAACTTTACGACGAACATTACATTATGATGTGTGCACTTGCTTGTACAGAAAAAGGGTTAACGTGTAGACAGGCCAAGAATGTTTTCAGGAAAAAACCTGAATAATAATGATATGCCATTCATGTAATATCAGCACTTTCTTTTTTTCTTCTGCTTTCATAACCAAATTGTCTCTCTCTCTCTCTCGCTATTCTTGTTTCTCTCAAAGCCCCACACACCTCTTTTTCTCCATAAAATAAAAATTCACTCAGTCAGACTTTTTGGTACCTTTCTTTCAGTCTGCTCTAATCTGCGTGTGTAAATACACTCGTATATAGCAGTGGCACTGTGTGCGTTCTCCTGCTAAAAGCACTCCACACCGCTCGCTCATCAACATCCTTCTCGTCCTGGAGAAGAACAACGAATAAAAGTCTCTGGTAAGAGCTGAAACTTGAAAACTTGCAGTTCAGAGTTGAGTTTGAATTGAACTTGTAAAAATGCGACTGTGATTGTGCGACGAATGGATGTTTCTTCTCCACACAAAAGCTCCTTGTTTTTAGCCCACTTGCTTTACTGCTCTCCCGTAATAATCATATAGAGCCGCAACAATCCTTGCTCTCTGCTGCTGGAAAGCTTCCCAGCAGCAAAACATCAACCCAACTTATGAGTTCTTTCTGACTCGGAGCAGTGGTGTGGTGGTGTTAGAAAGGAGCACAATTCTCCAGTTCACAGATTTTTTAGAAAAAGGGCCAGAAAAAATCTCATTATTGCTCCTGTATGGAAAACTTTGTTGAGAATAAAAAAAGTAACAATAATAGGTATATGAGGCGGGATGTTATTATGTTAAGTATGAAGCAGCATCAACTACCATCCAACCAACCAACAACAAAAATTCTATTTCACGCTCATCCGAACCCGGAAAGCCCACACACAGTCAGTCGTCGTACGACACGTTCTCACTGTGTACACACACGAGGCACTACTTACTTACTGGAAGACGAGATGCTTTTATGTCCTCATGTAGTACTCGGTCATACAACAAAATGTGAAAGATGAAAAACCAAAAAGTGTGTAGATATTCTACAAAGAGTTACAAAGAAGAAAAAAAAATCTCAAAATGCATACATGCATATACAGCTCTGCAAGACTAACTAAATAGAATAGAAGAATTTCTTATTTCTCTACCGTTGTTATTTGGTTCACTCCTCACTAGTTTTTTCCTTTCCTTCTTTCCTCGCCTTTTTTTCCAAACCGTTCCAACAACTAAGGCCAACAGAAGAAAAAAATAATACAAAATTATTATACCCTTTACCCATTTTTTCAACCACCATATCACACGCTTGTGTTTTTCTTATCACAGACCTGCCATTCTATAATGGGCTAAAATATGTACATGCTCAAAACAAGCCACCACGCAAGAAAAAAATAAGATCTCTTTGGTATCTGGCGGACTCTTTTCCCCTTTTTTCTCATGAATATATTGCAATCTCTCAAGAGACCTGCTTGTTTCACATTTTTATAATATATTCACATTGAACTTTTAAATCACCGTATTTTTTTAACGGCACATTCTGCTTCCCATTCTGAAAGCCTTCATTTCATTATTACACACATTGAACTGTGATCTCCTCTTTTTTCTTCAAGTGTTAATACATTATGCATTATTATTACCGCTCGCTACATGGGATCGCAATTTTTCTTTTAAACTCTTTTTACTCTCACGCGGAATGTGTCGATTGTGCCGTCGCCTCCACCACTACCACTGCTGCTACAGATAATATACCGCATCGGCATCACCATTGTCATTGTCGTATGATCACGATGATCATCGCATAAAACTATCGTTCGGGGTGCGCCAGAAGAGAAACCTTGCCATTATCATCGTCGTCGTCATCATCACTTCTTCTTGAGAGATACTGATGATATTATTGGCCTTTCGGCGTTTCTCCTTTCCCCTTCAGTGTTCTGTAACTAACGATGTGTCAGCAAAGAAAACGGCATGAAAAAACGACGCTCCTTCGGGATCAATAAATTTTCAAAGATAATGCCATTCTGCAGAGAATCGAAATTGTGCATAATGTATAACAATATCCGGATACAGTATACGGGTTAGCAGGAAAACGTGAAAAACTACAATAATACCTTATCAACAAATATCAACCTACCCTCGTGCGAATACGGACGATGTGTGTGCTGTGCGCATTATTATTATTATTATTATTATTTCTATAGCTAACGTGTTATTATTACGGGTACAATAATAACCGAGTGGGAAGAAAAAAAGTGATAATGGATTTTCTTCCCTGTACGAATTGAAGTCTCCAGTAACCAACTTTTCACAGCATTTACTGCTGCTGCTGCTCTGTCGACTTTTTTTGTGTGAAGAACTGGATCCTAATTTCCGTACATGGAAAACTTTTTTTTTAACTTTCCTCTTCCTCCTCTAGTTTCCACAATTCCACTTTTCTGCAAGCAATATGCTATATATCTTTCATGCACACCTGCTCCGCATTCAAGTTTCACATTTTATTTCATAAGACATGCTCACTTTCTCGTCATGTAGCCCTGATCATCAGGAGAGAGTCGCTCTGGAGAAAGTGGTCGTCGTGAGTCTGAGAAAATGAAGGGGAAAAGGTAAGAGTCAACGAAGAAAATCTGATTGAAATAGGAGAAAGGCTTTGCCTGGTACTCATTATTGTACCTCATAAAATATGCATTTTCTCCAACTGTAGCCCCATATTCAAAGTCCATAAAGAGACAACGTGGCAAATTCTCATTTTCCTCTCGTTCCTGGCTCACTCACGTATTATTGGCGGAGATTGCTTATTAAAGTCAACAGAAGATACCTCATTTTAAGCTGCTCCTCTGCTCTCTTCTTTTCTTTCACTTTTCTTCTCTCCTTAACTTGGTTTGCGTGCACGGGGCGGACAAAAGCTGGTCACGGGAAAATAATGCTTATTGTGTTTATTGTGTGCTTACGACACACAAAATACAATAATGACATAGATAATGTTCGGCTAATGGTAAGTGTGTAACGAGCAAAACTCAATGGATTCTTCGCATGGCATCTTCTTTTGAAGAAAAAATCCATTAATTTAAGAACTCCACTAGAGAGCTGAGTCGCACGATACTTAATTCACGTTATCTGAGAGAAGAGTCCCCCACGTAGGAAATAAGATGATTCTAAAATGATAATAGTTTTTACTATTCTCCTCACATCATCATTTTTTTTATAAAAGCTCTTGTTGTTTGTTCCACTTAGGCCAGATGGGAATACTCTAGTAGTAGTGTAGGAAAAAACTTTGGTAGTAGTTGTTCCTTGTCGTAATAATAAAAGGAGAGAAAAGAAAATGCTGCACGAAAATTATTTAGGGATTACAACGACATCCATCCATACGTGAACAACTGCGTTTTATAGACACTTTTCTCTTAAAGAAGTCTTATTTGTTATTAATAGCCATAAAATGAACAATGAGAACAAAGTTGTCAAGTCTTTTCTCTCTTCTCTGACCAAGTTCGCTTTTATCTGTTTGAAGAAGAAGAGACAGAAAATGACATGACTAAAAGATGACGCCCGCCGCTGCGAGAAGATGAGAGCAAGAAGAAGAATTAGTTCATCAAGTAGTAAACTCTGTGAGAAAGACGGAAGTACTTCGAAAAGACTTTCTAGTTTTCCACCAATCCCAGAAATGACTGTTTGCGTATTAACTAGCAGCACTAGCAAGCACTCACTCACTTTTACAACTTAATGATGACAATAACAATATTTAATTCATATGCATAATGGCTTCTTCTCTTTCTTATTCTGCCTTATTCATGACTACCCAGAAAGTATTTCGCGAAAAGAGGGAAAAATACGCATAAACCCGGCAAGAAAATATGCTTCTGTCAAAGTAGTATATTACGTTACGACAAATTGCAAATGGCAGAATCCGATTACACCACTTTTTTTTAGAGAAAGGAAGTAGTAGCATAAAGTTTTTTTATACTGGGACTGGGACTGGGACTCCCTTGTAAGTAAGTAGGTAAATGCATATTATTATTAGTGGATGGGAAAGTTCCAATTCTCTCTGCACTTCCTATCTCAATATTTAAACCGTATTTTATTTCACAGACTTCCGCGATTTTTTGCCAAAGCACAGGTAGCCCATTACAAAGGACAAGGCGACAAGAGCAAAAGCATCATAAAACATTCCGTTCAAACGGACATAACTTCATGTATCAAGCTTAGTGCATCTTTTGAGTAGAAAGTTGTTTCTTTTTCACAGTGAAAATATTATGAGTAGAAGAGCAAGCTGAAAGTGATTTTAGATGAAACTTTTTATTATGTATTATCCAAGTAGATAACATTCTTCTTTATGCTCGTGGCACTTTTATTAGATGAGATGAGATTTTCTCCATCAATTTTTATGCACAGTTTGGTTCTACATCGTTAAAAAGTACAGAGAGAAAATCGAACTTAGGATCCTCATGCTTAGGTTAGCTGCTCGTGGGATGAAATGAAACATTTTACTTGTGTTGAAAACTAAAGTAGGCGTAATCTCTTCAAGCCTCTACAGTCTCTCTATGCCCTTCTCATAAGCTTCAATTTTCTCGTTTCAAGGTAAAGGATTGATATGATTTGCTTGAAAATGAATTATGGAGTGGGGCACTCATAAAGATTCAGATATAAAAAGGTGTGCCACGGTCGAAAAGTTATGGCCCAAAAAAGGCAAGAAGCGTAAAAAATTTAAAAGAATAAGACGAAAATTGAAGTGGAGCGCACACGCTTTTATTATCACAATGAAAAGGGCATAAATGTGAGAATAGCGTTCTCTCGATATAAGAAAAAAAATAGTTTTTATATTGGAATCGGAACTGGCCCGCTCGGTCACTGATTTTTAGGGAAATGACTCCGCATAAATTGAAATGAGGAAAATGTGCCTACATAAACAGCGCCAGGATGGTCGTCGCTTGATGTGAAGCGCCAACGAAAGTGGAACCAAGAACCTCGAACCCAACAAAGAGCCTTTGCCTCTCTGCATCCATTGCTGTTATTACAATCGCCATTATCATTAGGATTCCCAACGGTTAGCCTCGGAAATTACTACGAGCGTGAATGCTGCCTTGGCTTGTGTCAATGCCGGCATCGTGCATGAAAGTCAATTCTTTTTCGCTGCTTGGAAGCGTGTTTAGGAATGGGCCGCGCAGCTTCCAGAGGATTTTCCAGTCTCAAGAAATGTCCACTTTTTGCCAAAACGGACTGCATGATCATTATACAAACGAGTGGAGATAAAAACTTTTCTTGTACGTGAATCTCATCATCATCATCAAGCAGCAAGAGAGCCTTTTCGAGTACGCACACCACCCAGTACACAAAGACATCAGCAAGAAGCTCGGGACTTCCTTGCATGCAAATGGAAACGAGAAAAACGAAAAACATGATTGTAATAAGGAACGTAGAAACTCTGTGTTTCGGTTTTATGCTTCCAGTGGGTAGTCCTTTCAAGGATTTCCTACCGCGGTGTACGTGACAGCAAGACTGAAATTTCCGTCGTGGGGAAGCAAAAGTGGCAAGTGGAAAAGGTCGAATTTCGATGTCCAAAGTTGGATGAAAGTTGGAATTTCGAGGTTGGTGGCAGGTGGCAGGTGGAGGTGGTTAGTGGCGGTATTGCGGTTGAGGCTATGACTGTGACGCTGAGAATGACGGTGACTACGTCTTTGTCGTTGTTATTGATGAAGTTGCGTTGTCATTGTCGGCACCCGCCAGAAATGTCATTTTACCGTGCACGATTACGACATATTTTTTGCTTGTTCTTTTTTACTTACTTCTCCGACAGCAGAAAATTGCAGACGCAGTTGGAAAGAAGGAAAAATTACTTTCACTAGGATTATTGTTGTGTACCTAATTCTGTAAAAATGATGAAGATCCGGATGAAGGATGCCATTCTGGAAATTGCGCTGGGCTTAAAAAGAGACGCAGATGCTTCTCCTCGGGAAGAGTTAACTACGGACGAGGCATTAATAATTAATGGACAATAGATTGTTTCTTCTTTCCCTTGTGGAGAGAGCCAAAAAGAGATAAGCGTCGGTCGGCTGTTTACAATTTTTTACTGCCACCCGTTTTCACCGTGGAGCACATGGTATTCAGGAAAGACGGATGTCGGTCGAGGAAAAATAACTTGGTTATTGTTATTATGTAACGAATATGTCACCAGAGACAGCTCCGCTGAATACTTAAACCGCTTCTACTTTTCGCATATTGCAGAAGTGCCTTCCCCCAAATGCGTGTAGCATAGTGAAAGCAGACTGAGTTGAGTTGCCTTGCTTGTGCGAGTGCCGGGAGGCATTCCACTGAATCCCTCAACAGACTCTTGAAATACAAGCAACAATGAATGAAAGGATGCAAGACGGTTACTTTTACATAACTTCGTTGTGGGTCATGAATAGTACATGTAACTCGTATATGCATCATGCATCATTCATCTCACGAATTAATTCCCAACGTGGCATTTTGAGTGAGCTCAGTTCAGCCAGTTTTTCCAGTCCACCGGTTACTGCAGCCATGTGAAGAAAATGAAGATAGCGAGAGAAAGCTTTACGTGGAAATCGGCAGTCATGAATGAAGCCACATAAAACGATGCTATCTTGTAAATTATATTTTCCACCTTTTATTGTATACACTACTATAAACCGACTGTCGTTTCGTTTCCTCGTATTTTTCTCAACAAGATAAGATAATGGGGAAGAAATGAACCGCGAGAAAAACAACCGCAACCTACACAGCAAGTCGTGCATAAAAAGTTCAAGTCAAGCTGTTTTCAAATAAAAGACGAAGATGGAGAACGCTTTATGAGCTTCTCTCGTCATTTTCTCATACATCTTGTGGCTTAAATATTCACTTTCTCACATGCTTTTCTCACACAGCAGCGGCTGTCCTCAGCCTTTCTTTCTCTGACTGCAACAACAGGTTTTCTCATTCTCTCAGGAAATTTGACTTGGAGTTTGTATTTCGGCTTTACTTTCGAATCGTGTGGACCAATAATGGACTTAAAGCTTCTGCAAACACAAGTCACGAAATGTGGCTGGAACTGCTTCCATTTTACTGATGTTACTCCACACCACCAACCAGTACTAGCACACAATAATATGCAAGGAAGAAGTAACTTTTCACTTAAATCTTTTTAGGGGACAAAAAAGTGAAAGTTTATAAGTGCGACCGTGTCTCCATTACTCCTGCACATAAATTATTTTTGCTAGATTGCTGGCAAAAAAAGCTTTTACTGGAGAGAAAGTTGAGTTTCCGCAGAACCGCGCAGTCAACTGTCGCCGACGTCGCTCCTGCGGTGTGGTCGTGCAAGACTTGAGGAGACTACGAACGCGGAGAACGAACAGCAATAAAAAGAATTGTCATAGAGGCATTAAAGTGCGCGTTAGAAATGAGATACATTCAGCGAAAAGAAAGATATTTCAGCATTTCCATAATTCCATGCTGTATCTGTCAAGTCGCTAGATAGCCGCTGTCAGAAAATCCTCTCCACTTTTGTTTTAACTCTCCAAAGGTGCATCCAACCAGAGTCTGGTTTTTCCTATTGTAAGTTAATAAAATAATGATGAACTTTGCCTGGCCCTTGGCTTCAGTGAATCAGGGATTCATCGCCGAATGCGTCATCACTCTCATCTCTCCACTCCTACCAAATGAAATTATATACGCTCTCAATTATTGTCTTAATTAGGTTTCCTGGTCTCTCACTCCTGCTAATGTGAAACTGACGTCGTTAATTTAGCGCAGCTCTACAAAAGCTCATCTCCCTTTTCCCTGTTCAGCATGGATGGCGATGATGGATACGAGAACACAAAGCCTCCTCAAATTCGCAGCTCTTTCGAGGACGTGGTCATCTACAATGACCAAGGGCAGCCTACCATTGATTTAAACCGGCTTGTGTACAAACCGAATGAGTCGTACGTACATATAAAGACAAAATCCTATTCCAAGCTTTCTCCTTTCTTTCCGGCTCACGTTGCTCTTGTAATTAATATCATGGAATTTTCAGAAAACGCGAGAAACAAAAAGAGAAACTGGCCTGGTACTTCCCTGATTACTCGTTCATAGTTGTAAATATTTTGAGCTTGGTGAGTTCATGAGTTCTTTATACAATTTATTCACTGTACTGTACTGATTCATTTAGCATTTTGTATTTGTAAACACTGGTGGTAAGCAAACATGTTTATGACCTCTACCTAATTAGACTTATGCGACCTACTTCATTCTAAATGGAGTTCAGCTCATCAGTTGGAAAAATACGTAAATTCCGTTTTCTTTTGTTTTTGAGTGTGCTTTGATCTTTCTCTTGAGTGAAAACATGAAAAGTTTTCGAATTGTTTTTTCCCTTCACACAGCATGCAATGGTTTGTGATAAAAGACTGTGAAAATGCGAACGAAACGAATTCGAAAGAAGTTTGTGCAACAATTCAGGATCAATATGGGGATGATGACAGGAGTCCTTACACGATAGTTCGCTTTTATGGCTTCGACGATCCCAGCAAGCATGGAATGGCTTTACTGACACTTGGGGTGATCGGCGTCCTCAACATTGTCAACGGCATCTACTCCACGATAAAGGGGAGCAGAGCACTGCTAAACTTTGTGAGCTAATGTTTTACAGTTTATTATCACAGCTGAACCAACTTGACCGTTTGCAATTTACGAGCTTGTTAAAATTTACTGGGTTGGCGAATTTTATGCATGTTTAATGTTTCTATGTGCAGCATGTGGTACTGGAAGTGACCCTCTTCCTGTTTGAGTTGGCATGGGTGGTACTTTTGAAAATAACTGGCAGATGCGACGAGAGGGACATTGAAATTATAGCCGCGTTTCTCCAAAGACTAGTCAATAACTACGGGATAAATGACCCGGGCACTTATATCAAGAGTGACACGGAGCAGTTGGATCGTATACAAGTGTCGGTACAGAAAAAGTGTTTAAAAAATTCGCATCCATTCCTAAACATCGATACTGTCATAAATTGTCCCCTGATAGTCAATTGATGGTGATCTATATATGAGAACCTATTTTTATAATGTGCATAATTTTGCAGCTAACATGTTGCGGTGTGGGGAACTGGACCGACTTTTTGCCACGCAGTTTATGGAACGCGGACGGCACCATTAGCAAAGAGACTCATATCGAACGTTACAACATAGATCAAAGCGACATGGTCATTCCGTCAAGCTGTTGTCGGCAGTGGTGGGTGAGAAATCTTTACTGCGGCTACGAGGCTCATCTCTGGGCCTACCCCACAGCGACGGAATTCCAGGCACACCAACTCAGACAGAGAATCAGTCAATGGGTTCGTTTCTAGTAGCAAATCGCATTCATAAATCGCCAAATCGCAACAAGCCCAAAACAAGAAATGCGCACAGACAAAAACAATTATTGAGGACAATTTATTTTGTTTTTTTCACTGCCCAGGGCTGCCTGCCAAAAATGGTCAGCTTATGTAGGCAAATGGTGATGATGGCCGGACTTGGAGGCATCTTTGCCGTTTGCATCCACTTCATCCTTCTGATCGTAAAGATCCTATCAGCAAGTATTCAGATAATACGAATAAACACATTAGTTCGGGAACGAAGAAGAATATTTAATCATAAGGAACGCGTTCATGAGATGAAAAAGGGGGAAAATGAGGAAGATTTTTTCCCGGGTGCTGCATCTTTACTCGCGCTGTTTCAATCACAATCAAGTGAAACAACGCTGGCCCCTCCCATGGGTTTACCACGACCACCTTTGGAGAAGGAGATGGTGAATTTGAAATCCAGAGAGACGACGAATAAACTGATTGCCAGTGTCAAAGATACACACGTCCAGGATTGGATCGATTCCGGCAAAGCGTTCGTTGAAGGCAAGGAGAATAGCCTGGAGGAACTAAAAACATCTGCAAATAGCAAGTTAGTAGAACGTATCTGGCGAAATAAATCTAGCAAGCTAGCCCAAGAGTCGAATTTGAACACAATTAGTCAAAAACAGACAAGTGGGGGCGCCGTCAGCAGATTTGACAGTGAAGAAGGAGAGGAAGATATCAACGCATTGGAGGCAATCAAGTTACTTCAAAATATCAAATCAGAGTAATGCAGGAAATGCGAAAGAAAAAAAATACGAGAGAATTACTCAAAAAATAGTTACGCTTTTATTGAATCCATGTTGTGCACCTTGTGCTGATAACATGAATGATCGTATAATTAAGCTTAGTCAGTGTTTTTTTTACTATAATAATTGTAATGTTTCTGATCACAAAATCATTGGATATAAATACGAATTCAATTTCTGCTCCCCTTTCTCTTTTGGAATATCTCGATGGCTTTCTGTTTATTTTTCAATTTGTCACTTTCTGCCTGAACTCTTTGAGGGATCACTTCTGGCTTAGGTACTGCACATTGGGGAATCGACTTTCTACAAATGCTGCCTGATTCTGGTAACGTGACTGCCGGCGTTGCAGAAGTTGTTGGAGAAACTGCTGTTGCTGGCATCCGAATCCTTGAATTTTCACTTTTCTGCTTCTTTGAAGAAGTTCCGCTTTTCTCTCCTGCTTTCTCTACCGCACGGGTTGTTACCTGTTTACTTGCTCTTTGTAGAGTTTTGCTTCTGCTGCTCCGACTGCTTTCATTCTCTTCTCCTGCTGAGTCCGACTCGGATTCCGAGCTTAGCTTCAGCTCATGGGATTCTGCTTCAGTTTCAACAACTACCCGTTTTAGTTTCTTCACTGCATTCTCAATTCTTTTGCTTCCCCTCTTTCTCTTCCCTTTCTCCAGACTAGGCATTTTCCCAAAGGAAATGTACGAGTCGAGAGTTAATTGCCGAGACTGCTCCATCTCACACTGGCGATTCCTCAAAACAGGAAGCAACTGTGCGTCGCATTTACTCTGTTCCCAACCGAATTTTTGTTTTGTGTACGTCCTGATCGCATCTAGGTCTGGATTACTAACAGTTTCAGAAAAAAACAACAACAACATAAATTACTCTCACACGAGTCAAACTTATCGAACGAGTAACTTTTTTATGTATGGAAATTAAAGAAACAAGGTTCGTGTCTTGACTCTCAACTCACCCCCATTTGAATGCCTCTGTCGAAGTGTCAATGGAAGGATTAACGAAGGCGTCGTACACAGCTCGACTAGGAAACCCTGAAGGGAAAACAAATGTAACGGGTTTTTCGCAATTAAACTCTCCAGCCAAACCAATTACTTTCCTGACAAGAAAATCTTTAGCGATGAATTCTCACCAGGCCGAAGCTGCAACTTTCTCAACTTTTCCTTTAATTTTGAGCCCGAGAACACATCCAATGGCTTCGCCTGGATCTCTTCCCACCACTCGTGGAACTTGAGGAGAACATCGAAGCCTTCCAGTTCGATGGAGGAAAATTCGGAAAGAATTTCCAGCGCTAAGACAGGCCCGACTCCTTGAATTCCTTCAGAATAGTCGCTGCCTATCATCATCGCCAGAGCTATTAGTTTCTCTCGATTTAAATCTAAAAGAGAAATGTATCACAAAATTGGAAGGGAGAGTAAATTGAAATTGAGAGAATGAATTTAGTAACAGGCAGGAAATGGCGCACTTAGAACTCTCTGGATTTCTGCTGCTTGGTAAAGCTCCACATTCTTCTGACCCTGGGAAAAAAAGTTTTTATAGACGTGTTGTCCACCAAACAGCCATACATCACTGTCATCGGTGATGCTTCCCTCCGTTAAGCACGCTCTATCCAGAAAAGCACACTGAGACTCTATAAACAATACATACATACAATGAAAACTTAGAGTCGGAGGAAAGTGCGTTTGCTGTAACTTACAGCCTGTAAGTAAGTAACAGACCTGCTTCAGTAGGGCTTATCACATACGGGATTCCGAATAGTGCTATGAGCTCCTAATAAATATAGAATGAAACAATGCTTTTACCAAACACGTACCAACTACTACCGCATTCCTGATCAAAAACATATTTTTTCTGTGTCATCTCTGACCTGAGTTTCAATTTGCATTTGGTCGGAAATTGAAGTAGCTACACGTTCTTGCTGTCCTCGTTCCGAATGAAGTCTTTCCAGGTTGGAATTTATGCGTTCCTAAAAGCCCAACGCGCATCGATGATTTTGATATTAAATATTTGCAATAAATAATCCTTGTTGTCTTTCTTTACTTACATACTCTAAAAAGCTAAAAAGCAGCAATGATTCGTGCTTACCTGAGCTTGCATATATTCCGCAGTAATCAACTTCACAGGACCCGGTTCAATAACGGATATTACTTTCGGCTCACTTAGCTGCTTTGAAGTTGGTGTCGTATCGCATTTCGAGGACGAAGACTGAGCTGGTTGTAGTGGTTGTGGACTTGAGCTAACTTCTTCTGACTCTGCTGAACTCTCCACTTTCGCATTAGTTGTTTCGAGTGACTCAGCTAATACCATTTCCATTAGGTCAGCTTCAATTTCACTGTCGGAGTCCCACTTTGTAACAGCATCCTGAAGCGAGTGCTTATTGACTGCAGCAGAGGAGGGAGGGTTGCAATCATTGTCCATAAAAATGTCATGTTCCATCTCCACTGATCCCACTTCACTGTCACCCATTGTCTTTGTCTCTGATTTTCCCACTGGCTCCTCGCACACACTTTCCCCACTATTCGCAAAGACGTCTGCAAAAAGATCTTCGGTCTGGTTCAGCGTTGAGTTTTGTATTGCAGACAGATCAATTGTAGCGACTGTATCAGAGTTCCCCGGCATTACAGTCGAGATAGGAACGGACAGCAATTCAGATCCTCTTATCTCTTCTCCCCCTTCTTCCACTACTTCCTCGAAATCATCATCTTCCTCACTTTCACTCTCAGCAGCTTCACTCGGCACATTTTTCTCCTCTTCTACTTCTATTACTGATTTCGAGCTCTTGTTCGTACTGATTTTCTCCCGAGTCTCCAAAACATCACGATTTGCCGTGGCTGACCCTCTTCCAATGAGCTTCTCTGTTGGAATATTGTGGAAACCTATTGTATCCAAAAACTTGGCACAATGACTTATTTGTGAGGGCTGAATGCTAAGTAGAGCATTGTTCTCTTTCCCTTCTTTCTCTTCACTACTCGCTACTTCCTCCTCTGACTTTTTATTATGCATTACGGATTCCGGCTGTGACGAGATTTGAATGGATTGTTCACTTTTCTCTCTCTGTCTGCTCGAGTCTGTCTGATCCGTTTCACTTGTTGCACTGATGCTGCTCGTAGTCTCAGCTTTCCCCGATTCCATTAGAGAAAGCTGAATGGCCAACTTCAAGTCTTCATCCTCGTCAACACGGATTCTTTCACTTTTCCCCTGGCTGCTTCCTTGACTGCCTGCAACAGCTTTCTTATTATTGGCATCACTTAGGCCTTCCTCATCGCTCGAATTATCTTCAATGAAGTCGTCAATTGTGATTACTTCCGGTTGTTTTGTTGATTTTGACGTGCCTGGCTTTGGTTCATCCCCCTTCTTACCCTTTATTGGCTCTTGTGATTTTATCAATACAAATCCATCATCTCTGGATCCCACAACTTTCGTTTCTTTCTGATCGAACCCATAGTCCATTTTGAGGAGATCATCAAGATTTTGTACGTGGATATGAGTATGTCGTTGGCCCATCTCTTGTTGAACCGACTGAATTTTCTTTTGTAGTGTTCTTCTCTTCACAAGTCGGTCCATTTGGAAGTTGCTAAAAGTTTGCAGATCTTTCGGCATTTTGTCAAACTTTCCCCAAGAGTTCATTTTCCGCGACTCTTGCATCTCAAACAGAATTTCATGTTGTGTCTCCAGTGGCAGGGTGTCAAAGTCCGGAGCCTGGATAACTGAAAAGTTTTCCGAGTAGTCCACTCCGTAACGGTAAGTTTGCGGCCCATCATCATCGCTATCAGAGTCTAAAGCTTTCGACGTTTGCGGATTTACCTCATCCACGTCATCTTCCAGCTTTGCTACCAGTGCAGCTCTGAAAGCTTCTAAATCTTCGTGGATGTCATCGTCTTGCGACCCATCATTCGCTGAACCTGCTTTACGCTTTTTTGGCGAAACATGAGGAGATTTATTACTGCTTATGTTGGCGAAGAGAGCATTTCGAAGTGACGGTGGCAGAGCCTTTTTGGCTTGACGCTGCAGTTGTTGCTCAAGATAGGCACTCAAGATTCGTTGTCTGGAATGTTCCGCCTTATCGAGAGATTCTAATTTCCGTTGTTTCCTCGCAGCCAGAGTTTGTCTTTTCAGAATGGGTACGCCTCCGTCGAATACAAAGATCGGCTTGATACCGTAATTCAAAAGTTTGCAAACTCGATGAAACACCCCGAGCAAATGAGCGTTGGGTAGAGGATTTCCATCTTTGTCTCTGAATCCTTTTATTAGTTGATGGAGCCAGATTGAGACGTCTACAAATGAAACCATTATTCCAGCGCCATTATACATTTTCCTCAAAAACTAATTAATACTTAATTAATGTTTGTTTTTATATTTGCCTTTTATATATGAGAGGAGCTTGGGTGATAATGATTGATGCTAAAAAATGGCCTGTTACAGACAGGGCTAGATAGACGCTAAGACATGGGAAATTATTACTATTTGTGTAATGAATACAAACTTTACAAGTCACATTTTATTTTCAATTTCAATTGATAGTTTCGAAGTTTTTAATTTCTCATATACACAATATGATGATAAAGTTGGTAATACAAAGTAATATATAATGCTTATAAACACAATTTATTTACCGATTATCGTTTTAAAACATGTACAAAGTTTAGCTCACTAACTCAACGAATACAAGAGAACTTTTTACAAGTTAGGGAGGTAAAGTTACCAGGAAAAACAGCAACTGGTAGATTATCTACAGGGGAGTGGATTCTAATTTGTCTTAAGTGAGTATCACGCCCGTTCTGGTGATTGCTGAGAACGGCAAGTTGCAGCATAAATGTTCGAATAGGCCTATCTCTAATGTCCTTCAAGAAAATTTGTACCCAACCGCTAGGCTCAGAGAATTCGACGAGTTCAACTTCTTGCAAATCATTAAAATGAGTTCCGCAACGAATAGAAATTTTACTGGGGGTGTAGCTCTCATCTAGTTTGAAATCTGTGTAGATGCAAATGTCCCGGATCGTCATTTTACGACGAAACTGGATATTTACTAAATGCGGCAGTTGACCATCCGATTGCCAGTAGTTCTCTAATGACTGGTCACGGAGTTGGTCAACTCCAAAACCTGGCTTGCACGAAGATAAAGACCAAATGGCTTGGCAGCCCACTTCCCTAATTAACCCTGACCTCTCGTCTTTCATTGGATCTATGTCGTCGCCTGTCCGATACCTGCCATTTGCTGAAGGTGTTGCAGGCGCCTGTGGAGCCGGCGTTGCTGCTGCAGCCATTTTTTTTTGTATTTAACGGACGAATTTACAAAACTTGTACAGTACTTTTTATCGCTTTTTATAACCTAACACAATTTTTTTGAGTATTTGTGAGGTGAGGTCAAGTTTTTAAGTAACAAAAGAACTAAAACTACACTCTAAATTATGTAATATTCACACACAATAAACAATTTAATCTATTAGTTTTTATCTCTCAACGCCCAAAATTCACGAAATCAAGGGAATAAAATTGTCTTTCTTCACATTAATTGACACAACATGACGGCCAGGCACCATAGCTAAACCTAAAACTCGGGGTTCACCTGCCATTAAATCATTCGAGTATTCGGTGGCAGAGCCAATGATTATGTTTGCGTCTCTATCAACGCAGAGAAAATTGCCCGTTAGAGTTCTACCGTCGGTAAGATTGATTTTCATCCACTTATTTAGGAGAGACTGAAGAAGTTCCTTCCCTTGCAAGCTCGAAACTTCCTCCATATCACTGTCACCTTTTATGCACGCCTGAGAAAGTGTCTTGCTCAAATCTTCTTCAGTAACGCCTTTCTTCTGAAAACCAATCGAAATTGAAAATCAATCTTTAAATGAATCGGGGATCTACATGCTGCTTCATACTAAAAGCCATTAACTCATTAATTTAATCAGTCTAAAAAGCCCCACAAACGGATGCATGCATGAATGATGAAGACCTAGCTTTGGAAACTTACAGCTTCTGAGTCAGCTGACGAGTTCATCCCTTCCCTCGCTGCATTACTTTAATATGACACGGTCATAATTTAATTACACCGCAAGCATATTAATTGCGGATTAACATTTATCTCACAACTCACCCACTGAAAGTACTTTTCCTCTAAGAGAATGGATATTCACAGGTCTTCCGGTGGGCTCTAAAACTTGCCATAAACCGTGGATTCCCATTCTACAATCACTTCAGAATCTGTGTCTCGTACGGCGACATCCACATCACTTCATAGGCCTGAAAAGAGATTAATGTTAAAGTTGAACCACAATTAAATATTTATAACCAACGGGACCTTCTAAAAGTCACACCAAAGTCAATGTTTACTTTTGACTATTTAATTTCAAGTTTAATACAACCTTACCTTTTCGTACAAACACGATTTAAAGGGCGATTAGTTAACTGTTGAATGTAATTCTGTTTCTTATTATCTTAACAATTATCACGCGTTAAAATCTGAATAATTTAAACATGTTTACACTTTGCTGGAACTGAAAGAAGAGACGACATTGAAATTGAAATGAAAGAAGTGTGAGTGAGTGGGAATGGAAAATACGTTTTTCTATGACTGCCTGGGCAGACTGCCTCCTGTCCTCGCTGTGTTCTATTGCTAGCTGTAGCCGAGTCCTTCACCAGCTAGCTCTTGGCTTCAAGTTGAAAATTCAGATGAGATGAGCTGAACTGAACAAAAGTTGAAGTAAAAGCAGATGACCATCCGAGTTCTGTGTATGGAAACCGGAATCAGTTTGCGAGCTAGCAGCTTTAATGAGTACCTATTACATATTATGTAATCGATAATTAACGTGGCAGTGGTTTAAACTTTAATCTGTATCCCGTGGAGCTCTTTACCACGAGTTAATTTTAAAAAATCATCAACCAAGGTTAAAAATGACAAAACTTTGAGAAGCGTGGATTGATATTGAAAGAAAGTTGGTTTTTGGATTGTGGATTTGATAAAGGTTTTCTTTCACTTTACTATATAACATAACGGACTCTCTTTAAATTGTCTCTTCCCGTCTTAACTTCCGCTACGTCACAGGATGGTCACAATGCTAAGTCGCTTCAGGGGAAGCATGTTGGGCGGACTTTTGGGGGATTGTCTTGGTAAGACATGAACAGAATATAGAACCGCAAATACTCCGAAAACCAGTTAAGTAACTGATGATTCATTGCACTACTTTCAACTTTGTTTTCGCAGGAAGTCCCTTTGAAGGCGAGGCTGTAGTTGCAAGAGCGCATCTGCAAAACTACTTTTCGCAGCTGATGGATTCAAAGAAAAGACGTCAGTTCCCCATTTTAATATTATCTCAGCATCTCCAAAAGCCAAGGGGTCTTAATTCTCACCTGTCATAATAGTGTGACTTGGCAGATTAATTTCGGCTTTGTTCTTGATTGTTCGGCACAGTTCCCTATAAACCTTTCACCGATGATACGGCAATGGCAAAATCAGTTGCACTCTCCTTGGCGGAGAATGGAGACTACAACGCGGAGGATTTGGCAAAGAGGTATTTATTACAGAAAAATTGTCATTGAATCATGTTATTGTTATGTACCCTCAACTGCTTCAAAAACGGAAACGTTGGATTACCGTTTAATTTAAAATTATTTTACCGGCAGATTCACCAAAGAATACTTTCTAGAGCCGAAACGGGGATATGGTTCAGCAGTTCATGACGTGTTTGTCGGACTCCGAAATTCGAACTGTGAGGATCCTTATAGACCGGCACAAGTAAGAAATTCGCTTATGATCCAGTGTCAAACACGCCTACAAAATTAAAATTAATCGTGTTAATATTTCAGCGTCAGTTTGAGGGCCAGGGGTCGTTTGGTAATGGAAGTGCAATGCGGGTCCATCCGGTCGCGCTCATGTATTGCAATGATGAGGCGAAAGCTGTTGAAATTGCCACGTTGCAGTCAAAAATTACTCATTCTCACAAATTGGGATACCAAGGTGCCATACTGCAATGTCTAGCGGTGAGCCAAGCGCTGCACTTAGATCCAGCCAACATTAACATTAATCAATTCACGGATGATCTTATTTCGAAAATGAAAGAAATTGAAAGCAAAGAGCCTGGTACTTTACTGAACAGCGAAGTTACTTTAGAAGGAGATCGAGATGCTCCTTGGAACACAACTTCATACGCAAAAAGGTTAGAAACCGTGAAGAAATTCGCATCACTTACGGAACCACCACCCATGGAAGAAATTCATGGTTTGTTGGGCGTTCATGTGTCGGCCTTAAAATCAGTTCCAACAGCAATTTATTGTTTCCTCGCCTCACAGAAACCTCTGCCAGGAATTGACGTAAATTCAATATCCAAATTGTTTTAAAATTGAGTTGTCTTCATTGTGACATAAACTAATAATGTATTTTTTATTCTGCAGTGTGAGAATAGAATCCAGCGGTGCATACAGTTTGCGATAAGTCTTGGAGGTGACACAGACACCATCGCTTCGATGGCTGGAGCAATTGCAGGGGCATTAACGGGTGAAGATCAAATCCCTAGCCAATTACTCACCCGTTGCGAAGCCGCAAAAGACGTTTTATCGTGGGCGGATAAACTGCATGACGTATCCCAATCAGCGAAAGCGGAAAAAAGTCAACAAGCATAAAATGAGATTATCTAGTTTTATAAATCTATAAATGTAGTACATTATTTTATCATTGCTCATTAGTACTAACAGGATGTTAATGATGCATCACTCTTCATGACATCACGATGTTTTTCGTGATGACTGTCATAATTGTTATTATTATGTTTGACCCATAATTTATTTTAGCCTGTTTTGCTGAAGAGATATTTGGAAGTTTGTTAAAAAATAAATGCAAACGTAGTCATCTAAACCTTTATCAAGTAAATAAAGAAGTTGTTGACCTCATTAACATATGTGTTCACCTCTTTATTACAATCTCGTTCGTCTTGACTTAAACGCTGAGTGAGCAATTTGAGAAAGAGTAAATACAGTTAGCAGTTTGAGCTTCTTGACAGTGTGATAATGTCAAAGCGAAGCATGAGGTTTTGCACTCCAGCAACAGACTTCCACATTATTGTCGTTCTCTGCCGATGTGCTCCGATTGCGTTGTTTACAGCAAGTGACCCGGGTTCATGTTTTCAGCTGGTGATGGTAAAGATCTGCTGAGCCATGCTTTCTTGCAAGTGTTTTATCGATTAGTAAAAGTTGCTTGAATTTGTCAAGTTTAGTCAACCACGTTTTTTGTGCAGCCAATTTTAGTAGATTGATAGGGTTTCTGGAAATTCAATTTTTCTCTGGCTTCTGTGACATTCGGGACACCTAATTTTATTACTTAAGAGTCTTTTAACCCCAAAATATCCAATCCTAACCTAACTTCCTTTTCTTTGTTTCATCCTTTTCCTGGATCAATTTTTCTAAGAAACAAAGACTTTGCTCTTTGGTCTGGTCCCTTTCGTTGGGAATGGATTCATTTTCTCATTTATATGTATTCACTTTTTTCCTAGGTCCACATAATAAAAATAATCCCTTGAATGTGGAACCACCCCACACTAATCATAAGTGAATGAGCTTTAAATTGCATACTTATACCTTATCCCGTGCAATATTGCATCCTATTTTTTATTAACTCCGTCATCCACCAATCTCATTTATTTTCATTGTCGTGAACAATATCTATAAATGACGGTTTTAGCTTCAGTCCACATCCCGTTATCGGTTAGACGAATTTCCTTGAATTTGCAAAGAATTAAGTTGCTATCACGTTTTTATTTTTTTATTTATGCAGTGAATTTTAGTTTTTTAAACCTTTCTACCGATTCTGAATCATTCGCCTCGTATAAGGAGTTTTTCTCCTGTGCCTTTATCGCACAAATCAAAATCTTTTGTGGAATACATTTAACATAAGACTGGACAAGTTCTCGCAAACAAGATTTTTATAGCCACATGAAAACAGCAGAGTATTGTAGTAATCGTGGAATGTTTGTGCAAACAGTTAGCGAGCACAATACTCGGCCCTGTTTCTCTTATCTTTAATGCAGTATAAGCAGTTAAGTAGATAAGCGAGTTCCATTTACATTCAATAATCGTCCGAGTCGAACTGCTCGTTGTGCCCATGTCCCGATAAGAAAAAACACGGAGTCCAAACGTATGTAAGTTTTAAAAACATCTCGCCTTTTTTATTCACAGTCCCATTTTATTACTAAGGAAGTGTAATCAAAATTACGATAAAGCTACAATTTTATTAACCGCACTCAAACCAGGTATTTTAAGAAAGAAAGCACGGAATTCCAAGTAAGAAACTCGGTCACAGTCACGGCCATTTTCTCGGATGGGTAAATCGAGACGCAATTCAAGGTTCGCTAAGAAATTATCATCTATTGAGAGAGACTCATCTTTCCATGACCTTGCACTTTTGTATACACTGCATAATATCTGTGTGTGCAGCATTCCTCAAGATGCGACAAAAGACATTTTGCTGGAAGACTCGTCACAAAGAAGAAGACCACATCCTGTGGAAAATGCAAACTGGTTCTCATTCGCAACGTTCTTTTGGATGGGACAATTAATGAGCTTAGCGTACCAACGTGGTCTTTCCGATGAAGATGTACCGAATGTGCCCACAAAAGAGACCTGCAAGAGAAACACGGATCTGTTGGAGCAACTCTGGGCTCAAGAAACTGCCCGTGCTAGTTCGAAGAGCGGCTCACGTCCCAGCTTTGCTAGGTAAATTCTTTCATTTAACGATACGTAATTTGTTAATCGTCCCTAAATAGCGAAAATGTCAAATTATCCTTTTCGCAGAGTGGCTTGGTTATACTCCCGCAGCAGAATCTTACTCGCATCCTTCTTCTACGTTACTAGTCTCGTGCTGGGATTTCTAACACCAGTAATTAATGAAAAGAAAGGCAAAGAAAACGAACTGAATTATCATAACAGAATACTTTAACTTTATTGGATTCGCTTAATTTTAGGTTATCGTGATGAAGAAAATCATTGAATTGGCCAAAAGCCCAGTTATCACGGTTTATGACGCTGTGCTTTGGGTGTCTTTACTCATTCTCTGCGAGTTTGCGCGAGTCTTCTTTTTCACTCTGACTTGGGCATTGAGCTACAGGTAGATATTTTTTTCTCGACATCGTGAGAATAATAATAATTATTACTAAACTCATCAATCTTGTTATCCGCCAGGACAGCGTTGAGGTTGAAAACCGCCAGTATGGGTTTGGTATATAGAAAGCTACTGCGATTGGGCAATTTGACAGACGAAGTGTCTTCCAAGGTGCGTTACTTTACTTTTGTACAAGTAAATTTTCATCACTTTACTCTTACTATCAATTATATTTTATCTTGCTTCTTTTTAGCTAATGAATGTGATATCCGGAGATTGCAGTCGTATGTACGAAGCGATTGTCTCCGGTCAAGTTTCCATCGGAGGACCTATCGTTCTTGTCATGTGCTCCGTGTACATTTGGTACGAGCTGGGCTTGATGCCACTCTTAGGAGTAACCACTTTTGTTCTCGCTTATCCGCTTCAAGTTAGTATTCAACATTTTACATTTATAATTCCATTTAGCAGAATATGACTACATCTTCGCCGATTAACCATTTCTTTTTAGTACTTCCTTGCAAAAGGAAGCGGAGCGATGAGGAGAAAAGCCGTGCGCGTGAAGGATGAGCGAGTGTCTCTCATTTCACAAGTGATTCAACATTTCAAGTTTTTGAAAATGTTTGGATGGGAAAAGTATCTCTTTGAAACAATCAGTGGTACGTTTGCACAGTTCCTTTTTGGTTATTCTATTTCCACTTTATTTCAGCACAAGTTAATATATAAATTCATTTGCTGGTCGCATACGCAGATGTACGGGAAAGAGAACGAAAATACATTGTAAAGGGTCAACTGTTCCAGAGTTTCAGCGTTGTTCTCGGTCCAACGCTGCCTCACATTGCAACGATCGTAACGTTTCTCATCTACATGTCTACCGGAAGTGACCTTGTACCAGATCAGGTACATTAATTACCAAATCTTTACTTTGGGCTTTTGTCATTGTCATTCATAAACTACCGAGTTCCTTTGTAATTGTAAAAAAATATTGGGCTTTTGTCTATTTTAATCTGACCCGGGCATTTTATTGTGCTTGCTTTTGTCAAGGCCTTTTGTCTTTTTAGTGTTTTCATATCAAGGGTTCGTCCAACATTCATGCGTGTTCGGGCTGGGCTTAGGGCTTGGTTCGATGCAAAAATCGCGATTCCGAGAATAGAGGTGGGTCTGCTTTCGGTGCTAAAATTTAGCTTTCTCTTTCTCTTGTTCTAGCTTCATTCTTTTACGGGGGTATCGCTGAGCTTTAAAATTATTTTTTTAAATATTTTTTTTTAATATTAAATGTTTTTTTCCTCATTTTTAAACCCAGGCATTCATCCTGATATTTATATTTTCCCTTCTGTTCTTCTCCGTTCGAATGTTGAATCTCCTGTACGATTCACTGTATACGATCGGCATTACCTGTGAAAGAATGAAGGTAGACAAGAAAATCATTTTTGACCTTGTTGACAGTTTCATGAATTAAAACATAGTTTTAAAAACCGATTCATAACTCATCAACAGTCTCTGCTTGCGTTACCGGAAACGAGAGACTCTAACGGTAACACTGGCTGCAGCAATGCCGCCACACTAGATGCAGCGATAGTTATCGAGAACATGACTCTAACGCGACGAGGTGCACATTACGCGTCTCTTTTTCAAGGGAAAGGAGCAAAGCAGAAAAAGGACACGAAGAATATCAATAGCATCGAAAGGCTTTTGGGAGGCAGCTCGAGTGACATTGAGAATTTGTCTTTTCAACTGGGCCCTGTCGATTTGCGCGTGAAAAGAGGCAGTTTCGTTGGAATCTGCGGTTATGTGGGAAGCGGAAAATCAACGTTATTGGAGACGATAGCAGGATCACTTACAGCAGAAAAGGGAGCCGTGAATGTGTTTGGCGGAACTGCCTACGCAGGTCAGCACCCTTGGCTTTTCAAAGGTTCCATTCGTGACAATATCACTTTCTCCTTCGATGGAAAAATGGATTCCGTAAGGTATTGCAATTTGCAACTTCCACTTTTTCAGGTTTATAGTCTGCAAAATTACTCGTATAGTTAACGTCTCGTGCAGATATTATAGCTGCATTGACTCGTGCTGCCTCATCAATGACTTTGCTGCATTTCCGGTTGGAGACTTGACAAGAGTCGATAGTAGTGGAGCAAACCTTTCAGGAGGTCAACGTCAGCGAATCTCGTTGGCCAGGGCCCTTTATCATCAAGAAGCGGATATTTACTTGCTAGACGATCCATTATCGGGGTAAAAAATTGACTCTCATTAAGAAATCATTTTTAATGATTAATTTTTAAATATATTTATCCTATGTAAAGATTGGACGATCGTGTGGCGAACAATGTGTTTGACAACGCCATCACTGCAAAATTAAGAAAACAGAATAAAACCATTTTATTTGTCACGCATCAGTTGAATTACCTAAAGGAATGCGATGAAATCTTGGTCTTGTCAGAGGGGAAAATTGTGCAGAGGGGGACGCACGAAGAGTTGATGGGAGACGAGACCTCCATTTACAGCGGATTATGGAGTGCTTCAATGCAATTCCACGGCACTCACGAAGAAATGCTGTAAGCGATTACTTTTCAGCCATGATACATCCTAATAACTTTTATTCTAACTGTTTCGTCTAACGTTTAGCGCGGAGGACTCTGAAATCCTTGACTTGCAAGTGGACTCGAGTGCCGTCACCAATGCCAAGCAAAATCAGCTCGGTACTTCATCATGAAAAGTTATCGTTTATATTAACTAGGTTAAATCAGCATATTAAGTTGACCTTTTTAAAAGTTGATTTTTTTTTCTAGAGCTTGAAAAATCGAGAAAAGATGTGCCATCGAAAGTCTACAGGTTGTACATCAGCAGCGCAGGAGGATGGATGGCGCTTTTAGTAATTCTTATAGCTTTTTCTCTAAGTGCAGGGTGCACTTCCTACAGCTCCTGGTGGTTGAAACAATGGTTCCATCAAGGCCCTCCCATGGTTGTGCAATCAACAATGAATAATCTGACAGACACCAATGAAACGGTTTTGTACGCCTCGTTTCCTGAAATGAGCACAGAAGAAACGAACCTTGTTCAGACCTCAGAATATATTAATATGCACTTGCCAGAGTTTGCCTTCAACCGAAACATCTATGCCTCGTTCATTGCGCTAATTTTCATTACCAGTCTCTTCCGGTCCCTTCTCTTTGTTGTGGTAGGTGGAGGGTGAAGCTCTAATTAATTCTATTTGAAGGTTATTTTATTGGTAAATTACATTTTTTGCTATTATATTCAGACAACCATGAGAGCGGCCAAAGTGTTGCACAGAAATATTTTACAACAATTTTTCTGCAGTCGAATGAGGACCCTGGAGAAACTAGGATGCGGTCAAGTTTTCAATTTGTTTGGTCGTGATATTGACGAAGGTAGAACTATTTTAGCGTTAATTTTTGCATGCCTCAAATATTTAGTTTTCCAACTTTTCCGATTGACTAATTCCGTATAGTTGACGGAAGTTTGCCCAACACAATGGAAAACTTTCTCCAGAACATTTTCATAGTGTCTTCTGTGCTCATCCTTGTGGCTATAATTTTTCCGTCCTTTCTCTTCTTTGCTGTCGTTATCACGGTGGTCTTCTCGTTTTATAGAAAAGTTTACAAGTAAACTCCAACTCCTTAAATAAACATTCCATCTATTAAAATAGTGGCAGCTTTTTATTTTTGAGATTTCTGTTTTTGTCCGTAGTACTGCGATTCGTGATTTAAAACGGATTGAGAGCCGTCGGCGAGGACCAGTTTTCAACCGAATTTCGGAAACTGTGAAAGGCCTAGGCGTTATCCGCGCCTTCAACAGAGAGAAAATGATGACTGAAGAGTAATTATCCTTTGAGAAATACAATATTTAAAGACTTAAAAATTTACTGTTGTGCACAATGAACCAATTCTGATTTTTATGTAGATTTGAGAAGATAACCGATGCCTCGACATCTGTCTCCTACGCGTTTTCATCTTCAATGAGGTGGCTGTCAATCCGTTTAGATATACTTGCCGGTAATTTGAAGATTTTTTAAATTAATTTTAAATAGTTCCATCTAAAAAGCCTAAATTCAACGATTGCAGTATTAAGTACGGGGTCAGTGGCTGCGCTGGTATTTATCTTCCACGGGTCGATTTCCGCTGCTGCGGCAGGTCTTGCATTGAGTTACGCTGCCCAACTCTCAGGGGTGTTTCAGTTTACGGTTAGGCTAGCATCGGACACGGAAGCCAAGTTTGTTTCGGTGGAAAAAATGCACACTTTTCTCAGTTATGACCAAGAACAACTGGAAATAAGCAGACCTCCCAAGAATACTGGGGATAACCCACCTGTCTGTAACACGCCCAAACTCCATCCGAACTGGCCCACCGTTGGACACGTCAAGTTTGACGCGGTCACTCTGGCGTACTCATCTAGCGATCCACCGGTTCTGAAAGAAGTTTCGTTTGAGGTTCAAGCGGGACAAAATATTGGTGAGTTTTATCTTTTATGAGAGACAATTAAAAATTTCTCTTTACAAAATTGCATTTAAAAACCTAAAATCTTTCAGGTATCATTGGCAGAACTGGCTCTGGTAAGAGTTCTATAGGAAATGCTTTGTTCAGATTGATGGAATTAAAATCTGGAAGCATTCACATCGATGGTGTGGACATTTCCACTATTCCACTGGAAAAGTTGAGAAATTCCATGTGTGTCATTCCACAGGATCCGTCAGTTTTCCATAAATCAATTCGGTACAGCTTCGTTTAAATAACTCAAGCTGAAAAGTGACTGAATGTCAAACATGTAAGTAACCACTGTCCTTTTAATTTTTCAGGTTCAACCTGGACGCTGGTTGCCAATATCAGGACCGCGAACTGTGGTCTGTGTTGGAAAAGACAGGCTTGAAATCTTCAATTGATAATCTGGATAGCGTAATAGGTTTAAGTCATGGTCAAAAGCAGTTACTCTGCATCGCACGCGCGCTGCTGCGACAATCGAAGGTAATAAACATACAGAAATGCCTAATTTAAAATTAAACGTGGAATTATTGATGAGTTTGATTTTTTCTGAAGATCGTTTTCGTGGATGAAGCCACGTCTAACATGGACATTGAGACGGCGGCCATTGTGGAGAGATTAATAGCTGAAGAGTTTAAGTATTCAACAGTGTTCATTGTGGCGCATCGGACATCCGCTTTGTCAAATTGTGATGCTATTCTGATTATGGGAGACGGAGAAGTTCGAGATTACGGGCCGATTGACGTACTTTCTAAAAAGCCCGAGTTTAAACAAAGCTTTGAAAAATTTGACAGTGTGGCATTAGAATAAACGCGACTAAAGAGATCATGCTTAAAAAATTTAATTCGATTGCGTTTGTAATTTTTTTAATTCTTGTTGATATAAAGAGGAATCTGCAGTTGTACTTTAACAAAGAAATTATTCATGAAATGCATTTATTAAGGCGGTACTGAAATAAAATAATTTATTTCTCGGTTGCTTTTTCTCTTATTTTTTCCCTCCTGGTGGATTTGGAGCTTCCGATAACGTCTGTATTTTCCTAAGAGAATTAGTTAGCTTTAAATCTTCCTCAGTCAGTCGTGGATCTGTAGACTCTCTCCTTAATCTAATTTGTTCGACGTGCTCAACCAGTTCCTTAAATACAGATTCGTTCGGGTCTAAGCCTGCCCCGTTCGGAAACTCTTCTTCAACCTGCATATTTATATCCCCGCCTGAATTCTTTTGCAATAACTTTGGACCTGTCAATGCCATCAGAATACATCCCAACGGTGCGGTTATCAAAACCGCCAGGATTGCAATATTCACGACTATCTGTGCGCTGTACTTTGCTTCCTCGTCCTCTGACTCTTCTGCTCTTGTCAGAACGAGGGGAGCCAGGGCAGCCTGTATAATGAAACGTGTTTATTCAAAATACAATTCAATTCAATTGTCATAACGGTTGAGAAGGTGCTTGTTCTTAAAAATTTGAAAAACTAACCTGAACAGTAGCTTTAGGAATCCAGGATAACGCAATGAAAAAACGCTCCCTCATATTGAAACCCACGCAGGACACCACCAAGAACGCGGTTGCGCAGCGGACCTTAGGTGCAAAAAATGTCGTATTAAAATTTGAGTTTTCTTTCAAATCATTTTAATCTACCTACTTTAAACTCACCACAAGGCAAATTAAAATGACACCAAAGAATTTTCCGACTATAGCACCCTGGAATGTTTCCGATCTAAAATTGATTTCTTTGCCGATCGTTCCAAAAATAAGCGGCACCCACAGCACCCAGAGATGAGCCAGCGCCTTGTCAATCCGCTTCATGGGACGTTTCCAACGTGGTTGTGATCTCCACCCGAAGCTGGCTATAAAGCTTGTCACGAGAACGGAAACGGACCCGGCTGCATTGAAAAACGTGTCGTCGTATGCAAACAGGGACACAAAGTTTATTAGAAGGAGGAAGATCAACCGATGGTCTGCTTTGTATTTCTGTTAATATTGAATAAATTTTCAAGTGAATGAATTTCGAATTGCTAAAACAGTCTATTTTAATGAAGCAGAATTTACGCTGTTTCTCGCAGGTAAAAAATGCAAAATCATTCCAGCGATAGCCCCGTGAAATATTCCAATCGTGATACCCATGATTCCTCCTGCATATATTTGCCATTCGGGTTCTTGAGTAAAAAATTATGATTAAGCTCAAATTGACTGAAAGCTGATTAAGGATTTGTAGCACCTTCAGCCTTTACCTTCAGCATCAGTTATAGCGAACCCTAATGAGATCGTGTAGATGGATATCGCTAAAACGTCGTCTATACTAGATGCGGCGATGAGTAAAGTTGGAACCCCTTTCATAACTCCGTAGCCAGCTTTTTTTAAGGAAAGAGCTCCCGGAACGACCACCGCAGGACTCACCGCTCCAAGAGCAAATCTGACAATGCATTTTAGTTCATGTTGAAAATTCAAGACGAAAATTAAGATAAGTTATTACAGCAGAATCACCTTACCCTCCTACAAAGCACATCGCTAGGCTAATCTTGCGCTCTTCTTTCTCTTCCATAATGTTGAAAAAGATGTAGGAGAAAAGGGCGCAGGTGCAAGCTTCGACCACGCAGGGAACAAAGGCTAATAATGGAACTACTCCCTTCAATTTACGAAGTTGCTTCGGGCTCAACTCGATCCCTGCTCTTGTTAAAATTAGAGCTAACGCTATAACCCTGCCAAGACGTAACATCAAAGTTTAAAGTTTCTTCGAATCTCTACAAAATATTTGAATCTGCTCGTGATTGTACCGTATCGGCTTCACCAAATTATCGACTGGTGCTCCGTTCCTCTCTTCCGTGCAATTCTCCGTGCGGTTCATTAAAACAAACACATTCAGACTGTCAACGTTATTGTAAATGATTCCCAAAACGAGAGGACCTAATTGGTGACGTGAGTCAAATAACCCCACAAATTGTAGCATAAATTGTTTTATTTGAATTAATTAATTTAATTCCACACCGTTATGCTACACAATCTTACCTAATAACGCTGGCAGGTTCATGTATCGTTTCAAGATGATGCCCGCAAAGAGACCAGTTACTTCAACGACAAACAGACCAAAGATGGGTCCTTGGACCCATGCCGGATTTAAATTGATGTCGTGGTGTTTTCCTTCCATTGGTCGGAATAGGAAAAAGAGAAAGGTCCAGAGTAGAATGCAAAAGGTGATCATTAACAACAATTTTGCAAAACTCCCTGTGGGTGGACAACTAAAAAATTCCCTTATGTGGTCCATATAAGTGGCGTCCGCTTCCAATGGCTGTCTATTGTAAACACGCTCGCAACAACGGCACCAATCTGGATAAAAGCTACATACGTAGAGAAAGATTGTTTCAATGGCTTGTCACTGCTGGTTTTACAGTAATGATTGGCTGATGTGAAAATAATTTTACCCTATGATGCTACTACTCCGCGCTGTTAGCTTTTCGTGCTCATCGTCAGGTTCGTCCCCTGCCACCATTTCTATCAGGCCGGGTCCTTGTGATGTGTCGGACAGTCGGCCTCTCCTGCTCTTTGTACTCTTAGACATGGATTCGGTTGAACCCGACTCGGGCAATTTCTTTTCCTTTTCTGTCATCTCGATTAAATGTTTTTCGTTTGGCTACGATTTCAACAGGATATTTTTCATATCAGCATTTAAGCCGGGGTCAAAGGCTGTCAATTAAATTCTTATTGGCAGCATTTATTACAAAAATGGGACTTTCTATCGTAAATAATATCGTAAAGTAAATCAATTGAGAGAGAGTTTCTGTCCAGTTGATACATGGCCCAAAAGAAAATGTGGTTTTAAGGGGAGGTGTCGCATGGAGACTTCATTTTGGAAATCTTGGAATTTCGGAATTCTTTTATGTAATCTCTCGAGTTTTCCGAGTTTTCATTGGAACTTGCTGTAAGCACCTTTCTTTTCAGGCTCAAATGCATTTTGTGCTTATGGTGCATAAATATTTAAGCAAGGAAGTCCTTGCCACTGTAACCTAATTTCCAGAACGCATGTATAAAATCTGACGAATTTGTTACGACTTGGTCAATATAAACAATACGACTCTTTGATATTATTTATTTACAGCAAACATTGTCTACTGAATACTGAATCCTGCTAGGGATTTGCATTCATTATTAACCAGAAATGGTTATTCAGCCACGTCAAACCGATACAGTGTGTCTCTAATCATGGAATGAATGAGATCAAACATTTGGCTTTGTTTAGCTAGCTGTATTTTACTCTATAGTAGCTCAAAGGTTCAAGGTTTCTTAAATACAAAACTGAAACTTTGTGTGAGTTGCACTTGTGTCCGTGTTGGGCTGGGTCTTACTCCTTTCGATCGCTTCTTATTATTGAAAACACGATGTCTTTCACGCTCAAGTGCATGGCTTCTTTTCTTCAGAAGAAAAATAAGAACAGCATGAGACAAGATGTGAATTTATTGGATTATAAATTACGGACTTTTCTCAAAGTGTCTAGTCAGTAAATAAAATAGAGGTCTGAGACCTTGGGAATTGATGCAAAAGGATGATATCTCCAAGAAAGATAATGCGCTATCGCATGCACTGCTGCTGGCCAGTCAGTCATTGCCTTCCAGCAGTCAATCCAGTCAACTTGTACCATAGAATGTATTAACTAACTTATCTGACATTTCGTCATGTGACATTAGCTCAAATATTTTTTTGTATTTAATTTTTTACCTATCATGCGTTGTTGACTCTACTTATTGCTCAATTGTGCCAAAATTTTGAAAAAATGTTTTACAAAAGTTGTTGCTCAATTCCACTTTTGGTGGCATTGGTATCATGGGTTCCCGAAATAGCAACTGGTTACAAGCCAGTGGTAATAATTCATGGGATTTTTGATGTACCAAACAGTCTGAATTCACTCATGGACAGGATTGCAATGGTAAATTTGCAGTTGGAAAAAACTTTAGAAGCAAAATTTCAACTGTTTTGCTCGTTGAAAGTTTGAAGTTTGTATTTTTTATTAATGCGACATATCGCAGAATCATCCAGGCACAAACGTGACAATCATTGATAGACTTCATGGGTGGCGAAGCATGGCCCCACTCTGGTTCCAAGCGAAAACTTTCAAGAAACTCCTTGAACCGATTATGGAGGAAAATCCAGGAGGAATCAACTTGATCGGTGAGCATAAACTTTTTTTTATCCTTCCTTCCTTCCTAAGAGAAAGTTTTTTTTTCGTTTCGAGTGCAGCACGTAGAATGTTTGACATGTGTTTCGCTTGCTGCAGACGGTGAAACGGCAAAGAAAAAAGCTGAAGTGAAATAAAATATGCTGGCATTGTATGTCACAGAATAAATAAATAAATCTCTCTCGGTTTTTTATTACAAACACAGGTTACTCACAAGGAGGTTTAGTAGCTCGAGCCATCATTCAGTCAACAAATAAGCACAATGTGCACACATTTATTTCGCTAAGTTCTCCACAAGGCGGTCAATACGGGGGTAAGTTTTATACAAATAAAGGACCTAAATACGCAATTTGCCTGGCAAGGCTGGATGTTAAATAACAAAATGAATAAAACACAAAAAAAGTTGACGAGAATTTAACGTGCTTCATAACGTTACCTGCATGCAGCTCAACTTCCTCCTAAAGTTGTCATGCTAAATCTCTATTTACTAGACGACTTTCTCCGAATCTACTTTCCTGGCTATGTGAAGCAATCCGCTTGGAGGTTCTTCTATTCACGACCGGGTCAATTGACTTCAGTTGGAAACTATTGGAGGGACCCACACCACTTGGGCGCGTTTCTCAATTATTCCCAATTTCTTCCCGAGCTGAATAATGAAGTGGATACGCCATCCAAAAGACGCTTCAAAAGGAATTTTCTCAAGTTGCAGAGACTCGTATTGATCGGAGGGCCGGATGATGGGGTCATTTCACCGTGGCAGTCAAGGTACCAGCACCCTATATTTTCTCTTCATAATTATGATGGGAAGGTAGGTAGGTGGATGTGGATGCCAGGTTGATGGAGGTTAGAGGTGTCCTTCATTACACGCAAACACGGAACGGATTCCATTTTCCATTACCTTTTTGCTTTTGCTTCAAGTGGTAGTCGCTTCCGATAGCGTGAGTCATGAGTGAGTGGTCCTCCTGTCCCACAAAAGTTTACTGCTCCACTCCACTTTGAGCAACTTTTTCACTTGGTGGAGGACGCGGGCATTCAGAAGTCACTCTGCAGAATTCAACTCTCAAGAACTCTCAGCAGTTCCCTGCATAAAATCATAATGTATTCTTGATGATGGCATTTGATGAAATTAAATGGATATGTTTTTTACTTTGTTTTGACTTTTATTTATGTGCACAGTCAGTTTGGAGTGTACGACGACGACGAGAAAGTGATCCCGATGAGAAACACCCAATTGTATAAAAACGACACGATCGGGCTTCGCACATTAGACAAGTTATGTAAAATTGTTACGATTACCATTCCCGGAATTCAGCACCTCGAGTGGCACAAAAATAACTCCGTAATTGATGACTACATCATTCCCTACCTGGACTGAAAAAGTTGGGAATTTTAGGAGAGTTCCGGTTTTCCCTTTTGTTACACAACTAAATTATTGTTTTTTGTTATTCTTCGTAATCAACATTTTTATATAAGTAAAAAGGAAATAAATCGATAATCTTTTATTCGCGTTTGTTAAGTAATACGTAACATTCCTGTGTTTATATTACAAACATTCTGTGATATTGTTTTCTTTTATCCATCGCTTTCCGCTAAAAGTCGATCCATCACGGTTCAGTCTTAATATTTTCCAAATCATTTTAAACATTTTCGTTTTCCCAACTCTTCAAAGAGAAGCAACAATGTTCGACAAAGCGCAGTCATAACATAAGCAAATATACATTATTTAAATGAACGTACCATCTCGGTTCCGTACCATGAATGAAACAGCTTAACCACTTTGCGCTCCTGAAAAATTGCAGTTTTATACACTCGCTTGACGATGTGACAATGATTGCATTTTATAACGTGTAGTTCGTAGGGGTCTAGAAAAAATCGCTCACTGCATGAACTTATCGTTATCTCCCCCACAAATCTTTATATCATTTATGATGATGAGCCTTTCATGATGCATGATTAAAGAGTAAAGAGCTCTCAAAACGCGAAACCGAACCGAGTTGATATGAAGTAAAATGGGAAAAAACTTTTAGTAAAATACGCGCATACGACGTAGCTTACGGTGCAGTAATAAGTAACTATTTAATATTTACTCTCTTCATTTGGAGTGATGAAGAGCAGAAAACCGTCACGTTTTCATCAACTTTTCTTTCTTTCGTTTCCCCTCTCTCAGTCTAAAAAAAGTTTTTGAAAATTCTGTTTACAAGCAACATCTTTTAGCAGAGACGAAATGATACAATAGAAAAGTTTGAGAATTAAGATTGCTTTTACTACTCTAGCAAATGAAGGAGCAGATCGAAGAATGCCAGAAGCAGTTTTTTATTTGGCTGTGCAAACCAGAGATGACATAGGAAGATGAAAACGAGGGTCTACCACAATCACTGCGTACTTGTTACATTTGGTCTCTTTTCATGGCATTTGCATTACCATTATGATGAAGTAGAGCGAGAGAGTTGCTCTCCAGAGCCACATAGGGAAGAAAAATACATTTTTAACTATCTATAACGAACATGCAATTATGATTCGAGGCACGTTTATAGTAAACGTGTGTGATCATCATGGACTGGAGCGGAAACGCTCCTCTCTAAAGTTACAGTGGTTTATGTTTGCACAGAATTCATAGACACACGGTTGAAAAGAAGTCTCTCTGTCCAACCTAACCGGACTCGGGTTACATTTGGTACGCGGCTCTTAATGAATGTGTTATGAGGGCAGTAGTAGCGTAATAATTTCATTTTTTATATCAGAGATTTTATTACGGAGTCTTTTCCTTCCTTACTCAATGAGAAGTGGAGGACATGGGAAGAAAGAGTAATTTTAGAGCTTTGCAGATTTCCTTTTTTTTATCCTCCTCGTTTGCAACGATAACGAGCGCTCCTTGTCTCTTTTCGTCTGGGTGTGTTCATTTTTTATGATGCTAACATAAACATGATGACAGCAACGTAAACATAATAAAACACAATTTTATTTCTACGCTTCTGCTCAGAATTTTTGCGAGTGAAGTGAAAGACGAATCCACCCGTATCATTGGATTTGATGAGAAGGGTACGAATATGGTCGATGTGCAGAAGCGAAGGAAGGAAATGTTTTGTGGTGTGGCAAGGATTTGCATTTATGGTTCGTGGTTGGTTATGGTTGACGTTTTTGTAAAGCTTCTAAAAGTGGAGTGACACTTCAATATTTGATAGAAAACAGCACGAATGAATGAAGAATGTCTTTTTCTCTAGACATTTTTACACTGCTGCTTACACGCTATACTTTATTTTATTTGAAACTTGCAAAAGCATAGAAAGGAAAATATAGGTACCGAAAAGTACTTCCAGTTTACTTTGGAAGGGATCAAGCATTACTCGTTTAAGTTACTTGAACGTTATTCAATTTTCGGATTAGTAAGAGCTAAAATGTCTGTATGCAATTTACTTTCGAGAGCCATCTTCTTCAACCATCGTTCAGGCTTAGTATTGAATTTTTAATGACTCGGCGTGCTAAAGCAAATAATAAAATCATGATTTTGCAAAATTATGAAGAGGAGTGAGCAATCTCTGACTCCATATTTCTTGTATTTGCACATTATAAAGTAAATAGAGGCTGCAGCCGTAGCCATCGAAGCGGTTAAAGAGCATCTTACTCAGTTAGTAATTGCCAATGTGGAGCAGCACCACTCGCAAAATTACGTCACACAGACTCGAAATTTCTGCACAAAAAATCAAAAGTACCTAAAGGTGGCTTAGATTCCAAAGAAAATATCTGGCACATAGAAAAAAAAAACATCTTTCTGGATTATGGACAGTCCAAAATACGCCTTACTCTTGCATGGTTCAAATGGTGAAGAATTCATGGTTTGTTCTGTGGACTCAAAGCCCAGAGCAGAGCACAGTGGTCGGTCGCCTGACTATAATAATAACGATGATAATTATTTGAAGAAGGCAGACTGAGTGATAATTTTTCGTGTGTGTCCTTCTTGACTAGTGTAGATTTCTTCGTGTATAAATGTATAAAAGATTTTTTCCTTGACATGTCTATGGGTAGATAAGAGCAGAAAAAAGGTTTCAGGTCTGAACAAATGCCGATGTGTTCGTTACAAAAAGTATTTCTGATGTGATCGTTCCGAAAAGAAAATGAGACTGCTGGAATCTTGTGTTTCCTTCATCACGAAATAAGACAAGAGAGCGAATGAAGAAGCGTTTTTAACTTTTGGAGGTTCTGTCTGTTCTTTCTTGTTATACCTTTTGTGCAGCTATTACGGACACAAAGGAAGGGATTCAGCGTACCTCTGCTTCACCTTTTTCAAGTAAAATAACAGTGCTCTCTTCAATTTCAGACACAGTTACGCAGATATCGTCGAAGAGAACTCACACACATCAACTCTGTGGTCTTTCGTTGGATATTTACAACACAAAGGGCAAAAGTTGTTTGTGTCTGCCTCATTAGTTTTTTCCAACAAAGTCGATTTTTATTCTTTCATAATATAAACTACTGTTTTTGTGGGCGTACATTCTCGTGACTCTCGTGTCTCTAGTTTTTACGGGGAAGTCGTTCCAGTTGGAGCACTGTATTTAACCAAAGTAAGCATTTCCTTTCCAGTATTTCATTATAGCATGTATTGACTTTAGTAATAAACTTTTTTATATGCATGCATGCGTACATGTGAGCTACACAGATAACAATAATAAATTCGTGAATTTTATGTACTGACATTGATTTTAGGTTTATGGTATGAGAGCTCATCTCATCAGCTCTTTTTATTTGTTATTATAAGCAGCATACTATAAATCCGTAGCAGTCAATCAATTGCATTATGCATTCCCATCTTTCTAACCAAGCGGAAAGTCATACAGAATACGAAAAGCGAAATAAAAAGGAACTACCATTTCCCAACAGTAACAGCACATCACAGTACGCCAAGCTTTCATTATTCATATTTAATTAAATTATTCTCCATTTCACTATATTCAATCAGCATGATTGCCTTTGGCTAGATGCTAACAACTCGTGGCACAGCAGCAAAGCACACGCACGACTTATCTTCATTAAGTACGCACCGAGAATGAGTAATGTTTAATAGCCAAGCTTTCCTATAACAAAGGTTTGATGGTGCAACAGGAATCTCGGCATTCTCTTCAATTTTATGTGTGATTGTTTTGTGATGCGATGATACACTGTTTTATGGGCACGGAACTCAATAGTTTTCCGTAGCTCGCTACAACTTTATATAAAAGAACAAACGGTAGCCTCACACAACACAGTAGTCTGAGTGTCTGACAATCTGGCAATAACTAGACATGCTTGCTTGCTTTCCCTTAATACTTTGTTCATGTAGCATTTCCCTGTGTCTATGAGCGAGTCTTGCAGTGAGTGAGTGTGCGAGAGAGGAAGGGAAGAAGGGAGCACCCGCTTTTTCCTTTCAGTTGCAGTTGGAGGAGTCAAGCCTGTAAAGCAAAGGTTTTATAGAGAGGAGACCGAAGCGTTTTCTCTGGGATAGATAGATCATATATTAAAACACTGAAGAGGCATAGTCTGTGCATTATTGACCTATTCGTCGTGGCGTATGAAACCTATGTGCACATGATATGATACTTTACTTTGTGTGTATGTGCCATTCATCCGTGCTTTACAGTTCAGCTTGGTGGAAGTTTTCGGTTGTTGTGATCGAGCAAGAAAGAAAAGAAGGGAAAGAAAGACTCCCGGGAAATTTGCTCCACTCCCAGTACCCTGGTCCAAGCTGTATTGGCAAGTGCTCTCTCTTTGCCACTGTCCCCTTAAACCTTGATATCTTTTTTACAGTTAACTGAGTATAGTTAGTTTAATTTTTCTTATTTCTCTGTTGCCCACTGGCTGCATGTATGTGTGAACCAGTAATGGTAATTTGACTATGGCTGGACCAATGTAAGGATTTGAATTAGAAATGTCAAATAAATAGACCCGGAAAGTGTCGTTCAAAGACGAGTTAGAAATCTCTGCACCTTCATTAGTAATTCGATTGTTCATAGGAGAAAATCACGGTAGAGCTACTGCACTTCCTGTTGTGTGTTTCACAAGAATGCTCAGTGTCAACAATTGTGTGTGAAAGTTACAATTTGAGTAGTACAAAGATTCAGGGAAAGATCTACCCCACAGATACCGGACCAGGTGTGTTCCTCTTTGAAATCAGGTACAACATTATTTATTGAAAATGTGTGCAATTGCACATTGTTTCTTTATAGATAACTTATTTTGCTTCGTGACACACGCTCATGTATCCAAATTGTAACATTCTTATACGCACTTTGGCGTACAGCAATACTTTTTGTGGGGAAACTAAATGAGAAAATGCACACGCTGCAGGTGGTTCCCCAAAGAGAGAGAAAAATATTTTTGTATTCATCGTTGTTGATAAATATTTAATATAGATTTAGTGAGCACACATCATTCACATACACACCTGCCTACTTCTCCCTTTCTTGCAATTTAATGCTCACTCACTTCAGGAAGGAGGATGTCCTCCTCTCTGTTCTCATCTGTGACTGATTGACTGGCTTGAGAGAGCCAGATGAATGAGAGGCTTCGTTTTTCACGCACTACACCAATCAGCTCTAAATAATAAAACGTGCTGGTTTGCATTAAATTACTTGAGACTGGCCCTGGCGTCAGGCTGAGCAGAAGCAGCCATAAAAAAAACTGGCTCATGAAATCATTTAATCGGATGCTTAACTGGTTCTGCTTTCATCACACTCGTTTGGCACGACTACTTACTGTAAACGCTGAAGGGAGTTGTTGCATTCATTAAACATTATTTTATTCATACCATGACACACTTTAAAGCACTCTTTACTTACAATAATTATTTCAAAAGCTGCTTAAACTACCTATTCTTGTCATACAACCTCTCATCAAGATCATATCCTAGGTAAGGTCAGGTTTGGTAAGGTTGCTGAAGTCAGAAAGTAAAAATGTCAATGGGTTTGCAGTTCAAATTAATGAATTTGATGTACTTAAAGTGTCACTCAAATTGCTTGTCAATACATCTAAACGACTATTTGGATGTTGTTAAAATGTGGCCAACAAACAATATCAACACTCTATTAGTTTGTTTTTGAAGACTTTACAATACAGTGCATTTGCCATAATTGCATATTGCATCATTGTTTTGGGTGAGGTCTATCTTGTAATAGTTCTAATAATATTCCCGAAATGGCGGGCGATCAATAAAATCGTAATAATAACCTGTTACGTTTCCTACGAAGAGCATTTATTGGTTCATTATTTTGATGACACTTTGGTGACTGACTTGCGGATG